>JAJJWW010014486.1:0-34669 GCA_023531295.1 Papaver armeniacum
TGCCTATCGGAGATATAAAATCTCGAGCCAATTATTTCAATTGCACTCAACATGATAGAAACAGCAAGATCAGATCACGCAACTACAAAGATAATAGTTGGGACTGGCTTCACAATCCCAATGAAGTCTTCAAGTCGTTAACCTACGGGGTCTCGAGAAGAAACCTAAGGTTAAAGGAGAATCGACTCTAGTTATGCAACTAGTAACATATAGGAAGTGTGGGGATTAGGTTTCCCAGTTGCTAGAGTTCTCCTTTATATAGTTTTCAAATCAGGGTTTGCAATCCAAGTTACCTTGGTAACAAAGCATTCAATATTCACTAGTTAGATGAAAAACTTGATTCAACCAAGCTAATATCTTTCAAACCGTTAGATCGAACTTAGCTTGTTACACACAAATGAAATGTACCCTCATTTAGGTTTATGTAGCCGTACCTAAACGTGTACACAAGATTGGTTCACAAATAGTTAACCGAGGTTAGCCATATGATTACTCTCATATCAACCTTATTCATCTTAACCATAACTAGTTCAAATGACTCAAATGAAACTAGTTAAAGAGTTGTTCAATTGTTTAGAAAAACACAATTGAAATCAAATCGGTTTGATTCACTTGAATCAATCATGAACATTATAGCCACGGTTTTCAAAGATTGTATTTCGTATGATTTAAATGTTTAAGTTCATGGACTTGACCGATTTGACAAAGTAACCAGCTTAAGTATGCGTATAGTATGCATACTTAAGCAACCGGTTCTGAGTTTGTAAAGTTGCCAAACTCAACAGAAATTTTCGGTTCAAAAACATCCGCAAAGTATGTGTACATGTACGCATACTTAAGGTGACTAGTTAAGAGTTTTGCCAAAACCAAACTTAGCAGAAATTCTCGATTTGAGAACTTCCGCCAGTATTGTACGCATACTTAACCTGTCTCCTTCACCAATTCAGTGTACGCACATATGCATACTCTTGGCTTCCGGTTTATGGACTTATACACTAATGTGAGAACACACTATATATGCTTATATCCAAAGATGGTTACATCATCAACTCTTTATTTCAATCATTGAAACATTCTTCTATAATGTCAATAGCCGTTTTCACACACTATTAGCATCAAAGCAGTTTTCAATATATTGAAATAATCATTATTGAAACCTTCCAAGTCTTACACCAAATGATTGTATCACACAAACCATGTAAGATGTTACTCGACAATTTTCTCATGATATAAGATGAACTTGGTCGAAGCAAAATCTTACCAACACATATTTCGAGAAATACGTAAGCGAGATATGCTAACCTCGAAATCTCAAATCTCAAATATGTATAGAGAAAACTATATCGTTACACGACTTATGTCTCAATATAGGAGATAGTATAAATAGACTTTCCAAGTGATAGATAAGTTCAAGGCTCCATATACCTTTTGTCGAAGAAGTTCCACAAGCTCCCCTTAGTAGTTCTTCGTCTTCAAGAGATGAACGTCGAGAGATTTAAGCTCAACTACACTATCTATGTCCTAATCCGAGACATCTACAAATAGGCTAGAAATCAAGACTTATAGTTTTGATCACTAACATTTATAAACATTCTTGAGATAGCAACGCATGAGAGTTTGACCGAGCAATGCTCTAACAATCTCCCCCTTTGTCAATTTTAGTAACAAAACTATCAATACATATGGATTACAAAAAAGATAAAAAAAAAAAAAAAAAAAAACTTCTTATCCACATGCTTGATCTCCTTAGCATCTTCAACGCGACTCGAAATCTTCGTCACTTCCAAGTACTCCATGATCCTAAAGGTTGTAAGTTCAACATCACAGTTGTTGAAGATCCGTAGCTATAACAATGAGAAAACAAAATGCTCTCAATCATTGTTATACAGTGTCATAGTATTATTACACAACATCAAAGTTCAATTGTATCACAACTTTGACAATAAAACTATGGTGATATGCATCACACCCCCTTAGTTAATACATATCTCAACATTAAAACCACTCCCCCTTACATAATGATCCGTAAACCATATGTATCTGTAGTGTGACTACACATAATTCTCCCCCTTTTTGTCAAAAAAATTGGCAAAGGTACGAAAATTAGTGGGATCCTAATGAAATTTCCACGGAGATACATCATGACCAAAAGGTGTATTAACATACAACAAATTTAGATGCAATCATAAAGCCAAAGCTAAATCCATTCATCAAGGAGTTATGAAGATACAAGATAACCCCTAAAAATTCCACAGCCGCACTCCCCACAAAGATATGGCAATTAAGCACAAGTTCAAAAGAACTCTCCCCCATAAAATGTCATCCCCAAAGGAACAACAAAGGCGACCTTACTTTCACAAGAAAAGAAGTATTTCTTTCGGACAAACAAATCACATGAAACCATGAATTTGTATCCAAAACTATTCAATTGAAATAACCACAAGAGAACCCATAGTTAGTTCAATCGAAAAATAACAACCAAATTAATCACAAGAGAATCCATGGTTAATTTAATTGAAATACACAACCAAATTAACCACATAAAGCGATCAATTTAATTGGTCATGCTCGACATAAGCGAACTTATGGAGCAACAACTAAAATAACCAAAAGAGACTGATTAATTTAGTTGATCATGTTCGACATAGGGAACCTCACGGAGCAACAACTAAGTTAATCATAAGAGAATGAACAACTCAGTCGATTGTGCTCAACATAAGAAACCTTATGGAACAACACAGTATATGCACAAAGATTATGGATCGGAGATCGACCAAATACTGCGGAATAGACAAGGATTCATTTTATTTTTCATCACTATTTGCACAATGACATATAATAGACTTAATCCTTGTACACAAAAGTTTTATCCCTTATTTTTATCAAAACATGACATAAAAGGCTTTAACTTTTGTAATGTCAAAAGTTCATTCTATCTTCCATCAATACATTCATATCGACATAATAGAGATAACTTTTGAACAGTATGGGACGATCACGGAGTTCACGAACGTAATCCCATAACAATTTGCAATATATAAAATCATAAAGATTAAAATTGCAAAAATCATCTTCCAAAAAAGACTTTAGAGTTTAAATAAATAAATCTAAAAACAATGAAGATGAAAATCGTTGGACATAGCTATGTGTACTCACAATAATGGCTATTCCAAACCCTAGTTATTCTTCTAGAAAACACAAAAAGAAGATTTACTAGACATTGAGACCTCTGAAGAATTCTTTATCGTCCCCGAACTCCTTGTCGTCAACAGCCATAGGTACATAGGGTTCATGGAGAAAGGAGTCGATTCCAACGAACCTTCTAGGCTGATGATGTCGAACCAGGGCCTTATGAATTTCAAGAGTTCTCATAACAAAAGCCTTTATTTGCTTAATCTCCTTTCTTGCTTCCTTCAACTCTTCAAGAACATCAGAAAACTTCTGAGAATTTGTAGGAACAGCTCTTGGCATCCTTACATTCCTTGTTTTTCTTTTCAAAGTCGGAGGCAACTGAGATTTTTCTTTTTACTTTATGATTGATGGCTTAACAATCATATTAACATCTTTTCCATCAGAATACATGATGCTTGGAGTCTCCATACGTGTATGGGTTTGTGAGAGGAAATCACAATATAAACTCAACAGGCAGTCTTAAGATGAAAAGAGTTTCAGAGAAGGAAAAAGGAATGTAGGGTTATGGAACCTTTTAACCACACAGGTTCACACACGCACGATTCACGATCCTAAAGAAAGTGGAATAGTCGAGAATAACCCTCTTTTGATAAACAAGGAGGTTCCTTCCAATATCAATTAGATATGAAAGAATTCCAAATCATACAACAAATCTAAGAAAAGCAAAACAAAAAGGTTTTTTTTTTTTTTTTTTTTTTAAGCCTGAGGTGTGCAAGTTCTTCTCTCTTTTAATCAAGCACATGAGACAAGATGCACAAAAAACAACACAATTAAGTTGTGCTGTGGTGAACAACAATTTATCCATCATGACCCTTTTGAAAGGAATTCATAGATCCCTGTCTATCAAAGTGTTTAGACCATGCTCTTTTCTCTAGTGGTCTTGACCTATTTTTGGAAACCAACTTCTTTGAAGATGATAAAATCTTACATACCTCAGCGGTTTTTTGAACAAGTTTGAGCTTGTTTGCTAGGAGATTTGCTCTTCGTTGAAGTCTCTTGACATGTCTCATCTTGTGTTTACACTTGAAACACTTTGAAAGTTCATGACCCTTGGGTGAACAATAAGAACATGTCAATGGATATGCTGATTCAGACTCCCGAGATGTGCAAGCTGCTAGGCACAAAGTGGAACCTGAAAAATCTGATAAAGGGTTTCCAATAGCAAGGATAATTTCTTCTTCCAGACAAGTTGAGTTTCTTTCTAGAAGAATATCAAGATTGATGTATGTATTGATACAGTTATCAAAATCGACATCTTCACAAAAAAGTGCAACACTTGATTTTTCGTCTTCATTGGAATCATAGTGATCAAACATTTCATCAAGAGTTGCAGCAAGACCTTTGTTTCCAGTGTATTTTCTACGATTTGGACACTCATTTGCAAAATGACCAAAACCTTTACACTTAAAGCACTGTGGCATATCCTCGTCATCAGCCTCGTCAACATCCCTATTTTTAGGAGGAACGCGATTGTGAGGTTTAACTGATGACCTAGGTTTGTCTCTTGAAAACTGTTTACTTCTCTTCAATAGAAGATCCCTAAACTGTCTTGTGATCATAGAGACTGATTTGTCAAGATCTTCATCTGATGAATCAGTCTCAGTAAGATCATCCTCATAGACATAAACACTTTTACTTTTGTCAAGTAATTTAGTGTTCTTTTGTGCTTTGAAGGCAACATCCTTTCCGATTTTGGATGTGTGCTCATGATCAAAGATCTTTAGCTTTACAACCAACGTGTTTCTGGAAAGAACATCAAGGTTATTTCCTTCAACGATGGCATGCTTCTTAGAATCGTATCTAGATGGCAGCGATCTGAGAATTTTCATCACAATGTCCTTTTCAGAAATAGTCTTACCCAATGCAAAAGATGCATTAACAATTTAAGACACTTTGTGATTAAACTCATCAAATGAATCTTCATCTGCCATACGAAGGTTTTCCCAATCAGAATTAAGGTTTTGAAGCCTAGCTTCATTTTCACTGGTATTACCTTCTGTCTGAGGGTGATGACGGTTCTGCTGATTTCAGTAATTTCGCGTGAGTGGGTGAGAAACCGAGTCTAAACCCTAAACAATGTACTGCAAGGGAGTACTTTAGATTCGAGAGATCAATCTGTACAAATCCGGCCTAAACCAAGAAATGGCCATTCCAGACTTGCTTCGGTCACAAAGTGAAGGATAAGGGTTGGTTTTAGGGAGGGAAGCGAAGAAAATGTTGAGACCAGAATAGTTGATTCTGGAAGAGTAGTTGTTTGACTTGTATTAGAAAGTGAAAGCTAACAGATGGGAAAGCTAGCAAGTGGTTTCTGAGTGTTGTATGCTCCTGACCCGAACTTGTTGTTCGGTGGAAATACGTAAGACCCATTTATACAAGTCGAAGTGAAACGTACTCTGGTCTCATTAAGAAATGGAAAACGGGTGAGTAAATGGGAGGAGGTGGTAACCGTAACGCCTGGAATTGATGTTCCATAAAAGAAAGTGTTTCACCATTACTCCCTGTATTTACTAACCGCCTCATCCTTATGACACTTTCTTATAACGGGCGTAGTGTACGCCGCACGCTGTAAACCACCAAACCAATACCCAATGAGCATCCACCAGTTTGTGACATGCGTTGATGTATCGAGTGTTTTCGTGGAAAACATGTAGCTATGTGTTTCGTGGCCAAAGGATTTGGCGTTTGTAGCCAAGTTGGAGACATATTAAAGGGTTCAATAAGTGCGCTTAGTGGAGACATTATTACTCAAGTTCTGTGACGTCACTGTCTGACGTCAATAAGTGCGCTTAGTCGAGAAAACCCTAATTAGTATTAAAAAAAAGGTACATTAGCGTTTGTAGCCAAGTTGGAGACATATTAAAGGGTTCAATAAGTGCGCTTAGTGGAGACATTATTACTCAAGTTCTGTGACGTCACTGTCTGACTAGGGTTTTACGATTTTAACCCTAAGCTAAAAACCACCATCAACACATTCGAATACGGTTTCTAAGATATCCCAAGCATCTTTAGACCTAGTGCACGTAGTCACATGGTGCTGAAGATCTAGGGTAATGGCATGTATGATGGCATTCAAACCGTCGGAGTTTTGCTTTGCAACAAGTATCTCGGCAGCATTGTATTCACCAATGTTCTTAGGAACGTTTACATTCCCTACTGCCACAACGGGAGCATCATATCCATTAACTACATAAACCCATGATTGAAAATCACGCGCTTGAAGAAAGGCACGCATAGAAATTTTCCACCATAACCATAAGTAATTAGAGCCATCGAAGACTGGTGGTACGTTTATAGAGATAACACCTTTGTCCATATCAGATCGCTACAAACACAGACTTATGAGGTCTTTAATGTATTTGCCTGCTCTGATACCAATTGAAAATGCGGGGATCTAACAACCACACCCAATAATTCGTTTGGCAATCTGAGAGAACTTACTCCAATACACTTTCTAGAGAATCAACTAGACAGTCAGACTCAATCTAGCTAGATTAAAGTATATCAAAGAGTTTAATATCTCAAACTCTTAATTTAATCCGCAATCAGCAAATAGAATTCTGCGAGCCCGATTGAATAAGAGGAGTAACTTGAACGTTACCAAAGACCAATGTTCAAGTGTCAATCGATGTAAATCAACAACCCAAGGTTGGATATTCTAAATGATTGATCTTAATGCACAACCTATGATATTTCAATTACATAACAAAATATATTGCGCAAAAGAAATAACACAGACACCGGAATTTTGTTAACGAGGAAACCGCAAATGCAGAAAAACCCCGGGACCTAGTCCAGATTGAACACCACACTGTATTAAGCCGCTAAAAACACTAGCCTACTACCAATTAACTTCGGACTGGACTGTAGTTGAACCCTAATCAATCTCACACTGATTCAAGGTACAGTTGCGCTCCTTACTTCTCTCGATCCCAGAGGATACTATGCACTTGATTCCCTTAGGTGATCTCACCCACAAATAAGAGTTCTTTACGACCCAAAGTCGAAGACTTGATAGAAAAATCATGTCTCACATAGAAAAGTCTATAGGATTGAATAAATCTCTCCCACGAAATAAACCAAGAGTTTTTGTTCCGTCTTTTGATAAATCAAGGTGAACATGAACCAATTGATAAACCAGACTTATATTCCCGAAGAACAACCTAGTATTATCAATCACTTCACAATAAACTTAATCGACTAGCGAAACAAGTTATTGTGGAATCACAAACGATGAGACGAAGTTTGTTTGTGATTACTTTTCTATCTTGCCTATCGGAGATATAAAATCTCGAGCCAATTATTTCAATTGCACTCAACATGATAGAAACAACAAGATCAGATCACGCAACTACAAATATAATAGTTGGGTCTGGCTTCACAATCCCAATGGAGTCTTCAAGTTGTTAACCTACGGGGTTACAAGAAGAAACCTAAGGTTAAAGGAGAATCGACTCTAGTTATGCAACTAGTAACACACAAGAGGTGTGGGGGATTAGGTTTTCCAATTGCTAGAGTACTCCTTTATATAGTTTTCAAATCAGGGTTTGCAATCCAAGTTACCTTGGTAACAAAGCATTCAATATTCACCGTTAGATGAAAAACCTGATTCAACCGAGCTAATATCTTTCAACCGTTAGATCGAACTTAGCTTGTTACACACAAATGAAATGTACCCTCATTTAGGTTTATGTAGCCATACCTAAACGTGTACACCAGCTTGGTTCACAAATAGTTAACCGAGGTTAGCCATATGATTACTCTCATATCAACCTTATTCATCTTAACCATAACTAGTTCAAATGACTCAAATGGAACTAGTTAAAGAGTTGTTCAATTGTTTAGAAAAACACAATTGAAATCAAATCGGTTTGATTCACTTGAATCAATCATGAACATTATAGCCACGGTTTGCAAAGATTGCATTCCGTATGATTTAAAGGTTTGCAAAGCAACCGGTTTTGAGTTTGTAAAGTTTCCAAACTCAGCAGAAATTTTCGGTTCAAAAACTTCCGCCAGTATGCGTACATGTACGCATACTTAAGGTGACTAGTTAAGAGTTTTGCCAAAACCAAACTCAGCAGAAATTCTCGGTTTGAGAACTTCCGCCAGTATGCGTAGGTGTACGCATACTTAACCTGTCTCCTTAACCAATTCCGTATACACACATATGCATACTATTGGTTTCTGGTTTATGGACTTATACACTAATGTGCGAACACACTATATATGCTTATATCCAGAGATGGTTACATCATCAACTCTTTATTTCAATCATTGAAACATTCTTCTATTATGTCAACAGCCGTTTTCACACACTATTAACATCAAAGCAATTTTCAAGATATTGAAATAATCATTATTGAAACCTTCCAAGTCTTACACCAAATGATTGTATCACACAAACCATGTAAAATGTTACTCGACAATTTTCTCATGATATGAGATGAACTTGGTCGAAGCGAAAGCTTACCAACACATATTTCGAGAAATATGTAAGCGAGATATACTCATCTCGAAATCTCAAATGTGTGGAGAGAAAACTATATCGTAACACGACTTATGTCTCAATATATGAGATAGTTGAAATAGACTTTCCACGTGATAGATAAGTTCAAGTCTCCACATACTTTTTGTCGAAGAAGTTCCACAAGCTCCCCTTAGTAGTTCTTCGTCTTCAAGAGATGAATGTCGAGAGATTTAAGCTCAACTACACTATCTATGTCCTAGTCCGAGACATCTACAAATAGGCTAGAAATCAAGACTTATAGTTTTGATCACTAACATTGACAAACATGCTTGAGATAGCAACGCATGCAAATTTGACCGAGCAATGCTCTATCACTCATTAATACGTTGTTGAAAGGTTGACTTATGGAATTGCATTTCCTCAAGTTTGTGAATCCCCTGATTATCAGTATAGTTTTGATTGGTACTTGGAGGATATGCAACATAATGTGAAAGTTCAAGAGATGCAAGAACAAGGTGGACTACCAGGACTTGATCATCTACTGATAAGAGAACCTCGCGTTGAAGCACTTTCTCAAGTTTTCAGTCAACCTCGCCCTAAACCAATTAATCAAGATACTAACAACCCATTTAATATTTAAGTCCAGAATTATGAAGTTTTAAGCAGTGGTCGTAATGGTTCTGGAGATAGAGATGAAACTGTGAATTAGCAAAGAGATAAGAACGCTTCTGAGCAAGATCCCATGGATGAGGAAGTTCCAGATTATGTTAAGGGTAAGAGTCCCAAGATTGAAGATGATGATGCGAATCCAACCAAGGCAAATAATCCTCCTAGACCTGGTTCCGATGATGATGATTGGACCATGTATTCTTATCAACCCAAATAAATTCCATTCGAGGTTCATGAAGGAGTATCTATTGTTGCAGATCGCTTCTTGGTTGCTGGTGTTAGCGAGGTTGGTTTCATGCCCATTATTCTTCCTGTAGAAGTTAGATATGTTGTTCGATTGTTGGCCATACATCCATGGCGTAAGGATGAGCCAATGCATTTCCCTGTTCTTGATGCGTCGTGTCCTACTGTTGGCCAACTTGGTCAAGAGAATTTTGCTAGAGAATCTCAACGATCTAGATCATCAAACCACCGATCCAGTTTTCGCAAATCATATTCACGTTGTTCCATCCATTCCCGCCGATCCAGTGAACCCAGAGCCTCATGTTGTTAATCATCCTCCAGAGCAAGTGGTGTGCAAACATGGCCACCTGTATGGTTGGCTAGGAGCAGAAATCGGAGCGTCAGTCGGGGAACTCGGAGCAAGACTCAACAACGTCCAAAGTAAATAAAATTAAAGATGGATTAGCACAATCCCCATGATGTGATTTTAAATTGTTGTAGAAAGTGGTAAGAAAAGTATCGTTCACTCAGACTTGTGAAGATTCAATTTTAGATTCAAACTCAATAGAAAACTTACGAAGTTGTTATCAAGATTATAAAAATCACCGAGACTCAGGATTCCACCATTGACCAATTAAGTGATTCAATCTAATCAATATTCATGAAATTCTTTGCGTTTGAAGTGATTCTAATTTATTGCCTCTAGTAGATTTTCGAAGTAACAATTGTATACATCAAGCATGAAACATCAAAAGTCTTAAACTAAGCATGCTCCATCAAAACGAATCACAATCATTCAATAAATATCAATTTTCCAATATTAGTTCCATGCAAATAATCATAAAAGAAATTGCAAGAATTAATTAAAATAGAAATATAACACTCTTCATGGAACAATGGCTTCCTCCGTCGCCTCGGCAAAGGGGTTTAGCTCCTCATGTTATTCACGTGCTCAAAATAGGTGTTCATAGCTCAAGAGGGTGAAAAACAAGAGAAAACTAATAAAGCAGCGAGTTTGTAACAGATATAATTGTTACAGAACTCACTGTTACAGAGAAACCTTAAGAGATTGTTGCGAACTCAATATAATTGTTGGAAAAATTGTTACAAAGAGAATGAATTTGAATGAATAGGTAACGGTTTCTGCGACCTTCCTTGAGTGCTGTTATCTGTTCTTGTTCTTCCTCTTCTCTGCAAGTTATGAATTCGTCTCTACAAGCCTTGGTTTTTCTCTGCAGCTACCCCCAAAGTGTACGTGATACCTTCTGTGACTCGAGCCAACCCTTATATAGCCAGCAGACCCAAAATCTCTAGAGTTGATCCACAAATATTTTCGTTTTTCTTTTAGCAAAAGTCTCGGCCTTTCTTCTTTTATCCCGATCTTCTTACATGTCAAATCTTTCCTAGTTAGAAGAATCAAACTCCAGATATAGTTAACTTCCCGTAATACTCCACGTAACTGCCAAATATGGTTAAAGAAAATACCGAAACTTTCATCACCTCTGTTTTGCTTGAACTCGACGAAATCTCCCTTTATTTTCGAATCTAAGGGACTTACCAGTCCTGGTTTATCAAAACAGGCTTAATTCAATCCAACTCGACGACCAAATCCGACTAAATCTCATACGAAACCAAATCCAGAAGTTCACAGCAGCCGTGAACTCTCTACACCTCTGTTTTCTTCTCCCGGCTTATCTAGCCCAATTGGTTGGGTCCAATCAATCACAACGACCCTGTTATGCTATAACAGGTCCAATCCAACGAAAACAAGCCCTTGAGTCTCCTTAAGAATCGCCCAAAATCTCAACCCTAATCTGCCTCCCGTTTGGTACAATTGCCCGCAAAAAAGATTTGAATTTTTGGGAAGAAGCTGGTCACCCCCTATCCTCGGCTGGGGTGCCTTTAGCAGCTGACTTGGGGGTGTCCTGAGGGTGCCCCTTAGTAATTTGGGTACCCCTTAGCCATAGTGAGAGTCCGAATAGCATGTGTCCTCCGGGCGGTTTTATAAACTTTTCGAGCCGATTTTTTCAAAAATGTTTATTGGCCAAAAATACCTACACGCGCATAAAACACCAAATAAGTATCAAATCGAGTACTAACAATACACATAATTGAGATCAAAATAGACACATCAAATACCCCAAACTTATTATTTGCTAGTCCTCGAGCAAATCTAAAATCAAATAAAATCCTAACCCAAACTTATGCAACAAGCCTTTAAACCCGTAGGTGGCCCTAGTGGCCGAGTTATAGTCTCGGGAGGGCTTACAAGAGATATACCCACAAAACCTTTACTCCAGACCCTAAATATCTACGCAGAACCTTGTAAAGCATTAAAGAATCTCCTTGGTTGGCATACTTATTGACTACAGGAGGAAGTACCCTGATGCGAAATTCCAATTGTTGTACACGAGTTTGCACTCAAGCATACTAAAATTCATATATAAGTGACAGAGCTCTACTCAGATTGTTTCTTGACATCATAACCGGAGTCAACCAATCACATGGATAGATTAAGAAGATGAATGTAGAGAAAAACGTAGATGGTTTTAATGTTGACTAAGGTGAACGGTGTTTCCCATATCTGTCTGAAGGCCACTGCCAAAATAAACCTATCCTAATGGACTGAGATACTGGTCTGGACTAATATCAACGCTGGCATGTACAAGGGTACCAGGGGTCGATAATCCTAACTCTAGGTCAACTCAGCTGGCATATACAAGGGTACCAATGGTCGACTTTATTAAATTTATTCCGGTTGGTCTGGTCTCAATTTTTTTTTTTTGGTATCTCAATCACTCTATTTTACCCTAGCAGTGGCAACAACTTGAATCGTGAGCCCCACCTACTCACTTAGAGAAACATATTTTAAAAAGAAAACAAAATAAAAATAGAAGTGAAAAGGATTCAACGTGATATGGCGAAACTACCATGTTTTTTCTTTAATTCTAACACCTGAGCTTTGTGCTTTTATGAATAGACTCTTTAGATGTTTCCATCTAATCAGATTGGTTCCTCAACTCCTACAACCAAAATGCTTCCATCCACTTAGATTGGTTAGTGCCATCCTTAATAAGCATAAATTTCTAGGCTCTGGAGTTTATTTATCGCAACTAAAAAGTTTCTCCCATACCCCAAACTTAAATCTAACATTGTCCTCAATGTTCTAAAGATAGAATTAAAAGCATGAACAAGGAGAAACTGTTACCATTTGAATCAAAAGAGATAAGGAAAGATATTACCGTGTCGCATGAATATTGGGTTACCTCCCAAGAAGTGCTAAGTTTAACGTCTTCAGCCAGACATTACGTACCCATAAAATGGCTAATTACCCTTTCAAATCGTATATCAATAGTCGAAACAACTGTGGATCATCAAAACCAAATAATACTGCCACTAAAATGATGCAACTGCGGAGGATCAGAAAAATAAACAAACGAAGCACAACCTTATCGAAAGTTTCTTGCAAGACAACTGGATCTATCTGGGACGACCAATTGGGCTTCATATGAGTGTCTTGACAAACAGATTCATCCGAATAACGGGTTTCTAATAGCTTAATTTCTCCCCGGATGATGATTGGGGTGATCGGGTTGTGGTGTCTGAAGAGACTCAAGTAATACCTCGGATGTAAAAAGATCGAGTCCCAAGTTAAGGACTTCTAAGGGGGAGACTTGACAATTACTAGAACTATCACTACCCTTAAACTTAGGGTAATCACTACTCTCAGACAAACCACTAACTATTGCTTGGATTTCTGGATCCTCATAGTATTTAAAATACTCAAAAGCTTCTTCTAGTTCTCTACCCCAAACTTAGGGTCATCGTTACTCTCAGAAAGACCTAACATTATTGCCTGAATTTCTGGGTCTGTCGAGTCCTTAAAATGTTCGAGAGCTTCTTCTAGTTCTAAAGTCTGGTCATCTATATGAGCTAAGAGAATTGTCTCATCAAATTCATCCAAAGAATCACCAAATAAAGTGTCGTCCCAATTATCCTGAACTAGATCATGAACTAAAGTCTAATCATATTCACTTCCTCTAAATCATCGGAAGGTTTTCTAGTAACATTAAAGACATTTAGTTCAGTGGTCATATTACCAAAGGATATGTTCATAAGTCCAGTCCTACAGTTGATAATATCATTAGACGTGGCTAGAAATGGGCGACCTAAAATCACCGGTATTTGGTTTTCTGGGTCAGGGAAAGGTTGTGTATCTAGGACTACGAAATCCACAGGATAAATAAACTTGTCGACCTCAATAAGAACATCCTCTATCACACCACGAGGAATTTTAATGACCTATCGCCTAACTGCAGTGTTATCTTGGTAGGTTTCAATTCACCAAGTCCTAGCTGTAAGTACACATGGTACGGAAGTAAGTTCACACTAGCTCCTAAGTCAAGTAAAGCTTTCTCTACCCTGTGTTTTCCTATCGTGCAAGCAATCGTAGGGGCACCTGGGTCTTTATACTTAGGAGTTGTGGTGTTCTGAATGATCGAACTTATATGACTAGCTAAAAAGGCTTTTTTAGGGACACTAAGCTTTCGCTTTCGCGTACACATATCCTTAAGGAACTTGGCATAAGCCAGCAGTTGCCTAATTGCTTCTAGTAACGGAAGGTTTATGGTAACTTTCTTAAAAACCTCCATTATGTTATTAAAGTTGGATTCACTCTTTGTTGGTACTAGTAGCTGCGGAAATGGGGCTTTAGGCATAAAATAGGGCCTCTCAGGAACCAAATTGGCATCATCAGAGATTTTATGAGTCCCCTCAGCTATGGATGGTCCTGAGGGGTGTACTACAGTATGCTCACTATCGGGCATGGTTACCTGATTGTATGCTACTCTACCACTCCTAAGGGTTCTAATTGAATTCAACTGTTGTGATGGTTTTGCACCTACTTCATGAACTCCTCTAGGGTTGGGTTGTGTTTGACTAGGGAACCTACATTTTTCTCTCAAAGATTCATTTATCAGACTAACCTGGTCTTTTAACTCGGAAATAGCTTGAGAATTAGCCTGGCTTATATTTTTACTTTCTTCTATGCCATGTGAAAGTGTTTGGTGAATCTTATCAGTGTTTCGAATAAACGAGATGAGAGTTTCTTCTAGACTTGAAATTTTCTTATCAGACTGATTCTGAAACTGAGATGGTCATGAAAGATTCTTAGTATAGCCAAAACCTGTGGGAACATTAGAATTACTAAACTGACTTAGACTCTGGCCCTTAGACCACGCAAGGTTCGGATGGTTTCTCCAACCAGGGTTATAAGTTTCTGAATATGGGTCGAACTTCTGAGAGTTATCGAATCTAGTGTTATTGTAAAGAGCATTGGCTTGCTCTTCCATAGTATGGCCTTCCTAAAAAGGCTCCACCCGACTACTAGTGTGACCCAATTCTAAAGCTTCTAACCTTTTAGCTATTGCTGCAATTTTGGCATCTGATTCATAGCCTCCTTCTACCCTATTAACGTTTCCTCTGCCTAGAAGAATTGTTTTATGGGGTTCCCTATTATTTTCCCATTGTTGGATCTTTTCGGCGATTTCATGCAAATGTGTCATCGCCTCATCAACTGTTTGGTTTTCAAACCCACCTGTACACATAGATTCTACTGTGGTCGTAGTGGAATAATCTAAACCCTCATAAAGGATCTGAGCTAACCTAACCTTTTCTAAACCATGATGAGGACATTGGGCTAATACATCATTGAACCTTTCCAAATACCTATACAAAGATTCTCCCTCTCGTTGAGAAAACGTGCAAATTTGCGTCCTAATAGACGATGTTTTGTGCCTAGGGAAAAACTTGTTCAAAAAGGCAGATGTAAGTTGTTAATATGTTTCAATTGAACCAGAAGCCAAACTATATAGCCACGATTTAGATTTATCTTTAAAGGAAAAAGGGAATAACCTAAGTTTCAAAGCATCATCATCAAGGTTTCAAATCTTTAGGGTACTACAAATTTCCTCAAAGTCCCTAACATGGAAATAGGGGTTTTCATTTTCTTTCCCTAAGAAGATTGGGAGCAGCTGTAAGGTCCCAGGTTTAAGTTCATAATTTGCTTCTGTTTCAGCTAACCTGATACACGAGGGACGAGTAGTCCTAATCGGGTTCAACAAAGCTTTCAAAGTTGCCATTTCTGGCACTATCGGAATATTAGGGATTGTCTCCTCAAACGGACGTTCAAAAAACGGACTCTTCAAAAATCGGACTTTCTAAATTGAGGTAATCGAGACGCTTAGAACTACTAGGTTTCTCTTTAACAAATCTACCTAGGGCGTCTCTTTTACGTTCAGACATGCAAAAGAATAAGGAAGGGGATTATATGCAATCACAAAACAAGGCTGACTCAACCAAATCAAACCTATTGATTTCTAGCAAACAAAAAGCATGATGGCTCCACTTAGATTGTTTCTAGACCAACTTCTAATCTTCCGAAAGGAAACTAGGTACAATTTTAGCAAACCTCTAAAGAACGAGTTAAGCTAATAAGATACCCAATACAGTCCTTTTGAACGACTTTCATACAAGCTCGTTACCTTATCGGTATCGTTCTAGTCAAAATTTTAAGCTTGGGTTCGCGTTTGGTATCGTTTTCCTAAGGCGGGAAAGAAGAGAACGGTGATGAAATCCGAACCCTTATCTTGTATGGCCAGGCCTTGCCCTTTACTAGGAAATTAAAGTTCGTATTCAGTCCTCAACATATATGCATACGAAGGAGTCCAGTAACTCGCTGACAGGGGATTCACGAGTGTTTAAAATCTTACCTCCCGTTCCTGACGGGGGATGAATCGGTTGTAGTCGACTCGGCCACCGACTCCTATGTCGATTGTACGAACCCAAGGTGCAGAGACGAATCGTCGTCCTTCCTCGCAAAACAGTTTATATTTAAGACCACCCTTCTGTAGGGTTTAAAAATAATGTCTAGAATGTCCAAATGTCCAAAAAGTCCAAAATAAAAAGAAAAATTACAAAAATAATTATAAACCCTAATACAGTTTTCGAAAAAAAACTAAAAACTAAAAACTAAATAAAAATAAAATTCTTTGTCTCTTCCTCGTTTCTTTTCGCTTTGTCTTTGACTCCAAGTCTTTAGTTAATTACCAATATCTTTGGCTCAGCTTTCTTTTCGATCCAATATCCAAACTTGTAACCAAAACACAAATACCCAAGAAAACGTAAAATAGAACAAAAGAATAAAAATCACTAAAACCTAAAAACAAATCTAAAAACAAGTCCGCGTCGGCGGCGCCAAAAATTGATGTGGTTTTTCAAGTGGTAAATAAGATGTCGTTCACTCGGACTTATGTAGACTCGATTCTAGACTTAAATATTAATTCTAATAAATATATACAAAAAGATGATAGCAATATCGGGAGAAACTGGGATTCAGGATTCCACCATTAATCAAAATCAATTGGTTTATATATTGGTTCTTAACAATTATAGCTCTTTTGTAGACTCTTTTTCTTTGCCAAAAGTAGATTTTATAAATAATTAGATGTAAATCATAAGCATAGCGCATCAAGAGTTCTTAGACTAAGCATACGCTATCAGACAAAATCACAAATAATCAATGAAAATCATAAATCAATTAAAAACAAGTGCAAAAGTCATAAAGAATCAAATATAGTTACCAAATAATTGTGAAATAAGGCTTCCTCCGTCATCCCAGTGTTGGGGTTTAGCTCCTCATGTTATTCATGTGCTCAAAATATGTGTTCATAGCTCAAAAGGGTGAAAAACAAGAGAAAACTAACAAAGCAGCGGGTTTGTAACAGTTATAATTGTTACAAAACCCACTGTTACAGAGACTACGTTGCAGCGAAAATTCTAACTGAAATAATTGTTGCAATGCTGTTACAAAGATAATGAATATGAAACTATAGGCGACGGTTTTCTGGTCGTCTTCTTCTTCGTTCTGCAGCGATGAAGAACTTCTCTGCAACCTTTGTTCTTACTCTGCAACTACCCCAAACTATCCCAAAGACTCGGTTGGGGTGCCTTTAGCAGGTGATTGGGTAGCTGCAGGTGGAAGAAGAAGAGATTTGATTTATGTAGTTTTACAAGTGGCGCCAAAAATTTATGTTTCTCTAAGTGATTAGGTGGGGCCGGCTTATCTAGCCCAATTGGTTAGGTCCAATCAATCACAGCGACCATGTTATGCTATAATAGGTCCAATCCAACGAAAACAAGCCCTTGAGTCTCCTTAAGAATCGCCCAAAATCTCAACCCTAATCTGCCTCCCGTTTGGTACAATTTCCCGCCAAAAAGATTTGAATTTTTGGGAAGAAGCTGGTCACCCCCTATCCTCGTCCGGGGTGCCTTTAGAAGCTGACTCGGGGGTGTCCTGAGTGTGCCCCTTAGTAATTTGGGTACCCCTTATCCATAGTGAGAGTCCGAATAGCATGTGTCCTCCGGACGCTTTTACCAACTTTTCGAGCCGATTTTTCCAAAAATGTTTATTGGCCAAAAATACCTACACGTGCATAAAACACCAATTAAGTATAAAATCGAGTACTAACAATACACATAATTAAGATCAAAATGGACACATAAATGCGTCTATCACCCCATTAGACTAATTATTGAATGCATAAGCTCATAAGGGGTGTTTAAAATGGGGATGATGTTGTTTCTCGGATTACTAGTATTGTTATGTTGATGGGTTGTAAATAATTTCAGTTTTTCCCTTGGTTTTGTGTTTTTATGGAACTGGTTGTGATGTCTGACACTGATATTATGTTTCTCTGTTTTAATGGTTGCGATCTAGATGGGTTTTTGATTATTGATATGAATGATTTCTAAGTAGATAAATAATCGAATGTTGAGGGATTTATGAGTATGGTATTTAGAAGTTTTACTAGAAAGAAAACCTTCCTTAGTTTGTTTGATATGAGGGGTTAAGGGATTTGGGATACTGTTGTCGAATGTGGTTTTGGGTTGCACCTTAGTTTATTATCCTGAGAATTACATATTAGGTTCCTGAAAGTGAAAGAAACCGAGTAAAATGGATTAACTGGGTAGGTAAGATTAATGAAAATAACAGGATCTAAGTTTATATTGTGGAGATGGGTATGGGTTGATGGTTTGGATATTTTGAACAACAAGATGGGATGGTGTCTGAGTAGAGAGTGTTTCAGATTGGACTAGAATTTAAATACTATGAAATTTTTCAGGAAATAGAATCAGGTGAGCTGAGTTGGGATTGTGGGGATGGGATGATTATGATTGTCGGCCGGAAAACATGTCAATATGCTGTTGTGATTGTGAGTAACTTCTTGAATTAAACAAATTCATGTGATTATGTGGTTTCTCTGTTACCTGTATTTTTTTTCATTTGTTGAGAACTCATGCTGATTTGATCATTAATAGAGAGCATGCTGAGAAAAACTAGATGAGAAGCATAGAGATGAGAGATAGAGACTGAATCCGGTTAGAGTTCTGGTTTGATTCCGGAAGGAAATAGCTGTTGAGACACAATAGATAGAGTGACAGTTATTAAAAGGTTGGCGGACAAGGAAGAATTCATGTGGGAGAGAAAGAGAGGCTGCCGTATTGTAATACCCCGATATTCGGCAGTGGTTGACCGAATGGAATATAAGTAATGATTTTTCCTTCCCTAACACCGAGGCCTTTTCAGCACAATTGGCTCCAGAGTTGGCAGAAAACTCTGCAGTTAAGCGTGCTCGGGCGGGAGTAATCCAGGGATGGGTGACCATCCGAGAAGTTTCTGCTGGATTACCGCAGCGAAACCCGTTGAAAACCCCACACTGTCGGATAACCGTAGTGGCTAAGTGGGACAGTATCGGTGGAGGGACATGTCATTACAAATGGTATCAGATCCGACGACGGGTCACCTGCCGAGGGTGAGAAGGTACGCTGGCGGGATTGGTCCAGGTGCTTCTCATGAGGGGTAGGGAACGTCGGAGATCTGGTCTTGTACATATTCCGGAGCCGAGGACGGATCCAATTTAAGGTGGTGGTATTGTAATACCCCGATATTCGGCAGTGGTTGGACGAATGGAATATAAGTAATGATTTGTCCTTCCCTAACACCGAGGCCTTTTCAGCACAATTGGCTCCAGAGTTGGCGGAAAACTCTGCAGTTAAGCGTGCTTGGGCGGGAGTAATCCAGGGATGGGTGACCATCCGGGAAGTTTCTGCTGGATTACCACAACGAAGCCCGTTAAAAACCCCACACTGCCGGATAACCGCAGTGGCTAAGTGGAGACAGTATCGGTGGAGGGACGGGTCATTACACGTACAATGAGAGAGATTGCATCGTCACAATTCTACCTAAAGTAGCTGACATGTTTTTTTTCCACATTCAAACAACACTAATTTTATAGGTAACAATGATATGATTTCAATCTCCAAGGATATGTCCCTTTTTATTTATTTTTATTGTAAACGTTTCCTAAGATTGTGGCTTACATTTTAGAGGAAGGATCCATTTACACTTTTATTCTCATGCCATATTAGTGTAGAACGTGTAAGAAGAAGGCAATACGGATATTGTAGGTAATGAGAAGGGAAGAAAAGGATGAGAAAACAGAAGGAAATATAATTGGGTTTAAGAAAAGAAAGATAGATTGCTCTGAACAGAGTTATATTGATTAACTTGATAATAATAATGTATCTTATAAGAACGAAATAATCCTGATTATATAGGCATGAAACAAGAACCTAAAAATAGTAAAGCTCTTAAAAGAAGAAATAAGAAAACTCTAAAAGAAGAAATACTAGACTTGATAAACAAGTAAACCAAGACAGATGCTAGATAGAGATCGACTGTAATAGTTGATACAACGTAAGGGATCAACTAGAATTGTTGATACATACCAATTGGATCAACTGAGACAGTTGATACGTTGAAAATAGGTAGATGTCCTACATCAGTCCCCCCCCTTCTTGAGAAAAACTCGTCTCTGAGCAGGTACCAACTGGAGATGTTTTATTCCTTAGGTAGATCAATGACATATGCATTGTCACTAATTTTCTTTAAAATTTTAAAAGGGTCGTACTTATTCATCTTAGTCTTGTTATAGGTACCAACTGGAAATCGTTTCTTGAGCAGATGATTCATAACTAGCTCTCCTTCTTGAAAGGTTTTGAATATTTTATGCTTATCGGCAGCATCTTTGTATTTGGCGTTAGACTCTTCAAGTTTTGTTTTGACTTCATGATGTAGTTGAGAAGCTTGTTGTAACATATTATCAGCTTTGACATTGGAAGCTTGTAACTTAGGAAGAACAACTAAGTCTAAAACATGATTAGGTACCTTTGAATAAGCAATTTAAAAAGGAGTCTTACCTGTGGATCTGTTTACTGAAGTGTTGAAAGCGAACTCCATGTGAGGTATGAAAATATCCCATTGTTTGCTGTTATCAATGCATTTGGCTCGTATCAAATTTCCCAAAGAACGATTGACAACTTCAGTCTGTCCATATGTTTGAGAATGAGAAGTAGTGTTGTACTGTAGACTAGTTCCCAAAAGCATCCACAATGTCTTCCAGAAATAACTGATAAGTGCCAAATATTGCATATTTCTACATCTTATTATTGGCATTTATCTCATCTTTTGTGCTCTAACTCTCTATTTTATCCCAAATTCTATATTTTCGTTGTTTTCAATAATAAATACTTTTACTAATTAATTTTGTGTTCTTAGGTACTAAATAAAGCTTGGATGAATTGATAAGCCAAAAGGGCAGAAGAATGGTGACTAGTGACTACGAAAGAGAGGCAACAAAATCTCCCGCTAGATGGCAGTGAAGAACGTAAAGGAAATATCAAGCAAGAGAAGCCGCAATCCGCTTGTGTATCAGTTGCAATCCGTTTGCAAAGCCTAAACCGAGTCATGGGCTTGGTATAGAAATCATACCCAAAACCAATATCAAAACACGTTCGTATACCCGAGCCGTTAGATTTGTTGAAGCTGCTTATCATCCAACTGCTCATCCTTCAGGACATCAACATCTGATAGTCTCACCCAACACCCTAGCCGCCTATATTTTCTTCCCCTAATCGAACAGAAACAACATCTTCTTCATTTCTTCTTTCCCTCTACAGCACCACACCATCAATTTCTTCATCTCCATCAATAACTCCATCTCCCCGACCGTCTCTGCTCTCAACCACCATCACCAATTAAGCCTTTAACCTCTGTCTCTCTCTATCTTATATCCTCCCTTATCAAGAACAGTAAACCTAAAAGATAAGATTGAGAAAGCTAGGGTTAGGGTCTATCTTCTACAGTGGAGGAAATATCAAATTAATGAAGTTGCAGAGATGAATTGAAGAAGGGAAAGCGTTTTGGTGAGTGGGTCTTTGTTAATTATCGAATTAAAGAGGAATTGAGTGATTTTTAGGTATAAATAGAGAAGGAAGTGTGTTGTAAAAGGCATGCCCGGATTAGCCGGTGCACCAAGTTGTAGTAGTTTATTGTGTTCATCATGTTCTAATTAATTTTGCTAGGGTTGAGATGAAACCATTAATTTATTGCTAAGTTTGATTCATGTTTATGATATTGTTCTTGTTGTGCTTTACTTGTCTAGGATAAATATAATCTGAGCTCTTCATCATTTTACTTTCACAGTGTATGTCATGCATCCATTGTAGTTAGAATACTTCTGTGATGAATGTGCTGCAATTCATGCTTCATTGTATGTTATTGATCCCTTGACTAATTGTGCCCTGAAAAGATAGTGCTTTGAAAAGATACCCTAATTGCGATTAGAATATCCATCTTAGGAAAGGTTTAATTATCTAAGTTATCAAATTGATTTGTGATTAGTTGTACTGTGAGAAGACAACTAATACTAGGGATTAGTTAGTCGCCTTAGTTGATATTAAGCCATCCATTGAGATCCTGGATAAACGGCAAACTTGCATCTTGTCCGGTGTCCATAAAAGGGACAAGAACATTATTGAAACTGAACTGACTTGACTGAGATTAGGTGGTGGATTCGAATTCCCTAGTGCCCTTTAATCTGCATTCTTGTTATCTATTTTGTTGTTATAATCTATACCAACATCTTGTCGTATCGACACAAAACCCCCCTTTTTGGTTACTCCTTGTTAGAAATCAGTTTTAGTGAGACCATAACTTCAAATCTACACCCACCTTGTCCCTGTGGATCGACCTCTGCTTGCCCTGTGTTACATTATGACACTGTGCACTTGCAGTTAGACATAGTCATAGGCTTGTTTCCCGACCTACCAATAACTCAGAAATTTTGTATCTCTATCATAAGTAATGGACTTAGGGATGCCATGTAAACGAACTATTTCTCTGAAAAATAAAGATGCAACATTTGAAGCATCAATAGACTTTTTATAGGCTATAAAATGAGCCATCTTGGAATATCTGTCCACAACAACCATTACTGAATTATTTCCTACCAACTCAAGAACCCGTCTGCTCATTCAACACCAATTGCATAACAGCTTCACTGATTTCCCATCTCAACTCAAATAATTCATGGCATCATTCATCTCAGAAACCCTAAATAATCCATTTCCAACTTCAATTTCTTCTCTGAACTCGAATTAAATCCAAATTCAACCAAAACCCCTTCATATTAACACTTCCTGACTTCTAATAGACATAGATCTTCTCCATTCATCTCCGAATTCTACCATCGATAACTCAAATTTCTCGTTCTTAATTCATCCTCTTCGTGAAGTTCTCAGCTGAATTTCAATCACCGAATTCGTCACCAATTCAATCACGGCAAGCTCCGTTTATCCCTCTCCTTTCTCTCGCCTTCAAATCCCCTTCTACTTCTCTCGATCCAAGATCTGTGGAACCCTTTCAATCACTCGGACCAACATCAGCAGGCTTTTCTCAATTTCAGGTGGGATTGATGAATGAGAAGAAATCTCGACTCTAGGTTAAAGAAGCAGGGTTGGATAATGACACTCGGTCACCTTCATAAGGGCTAACCATTTGGCCTCCCCTTAACCTCGCCTTGACTGTTTTTAGCACTCCTCCAAATAGAGTTGCCCCTTAACCTTGACTGGCTCGGGAGATAGCGTTCGCCCATGAATGACTATTTTGCCCTTTTTACTCCAATTGGGTGATTTTCCTTCTTTTGCTCTAAATGACTCCAAAGTACCTGATAAGCTCAAAAGTAATCATAAGATACATAATTTACAAGAAAACTCGCAAAGAAAGCATAAATACTAGATATAAAATTAGGTGTTTTACGACACCTATCAGATTCCCCCACACTTAGACTTTGCTAGTCCTCGAGCAAATCAAACAAAACAATTCTAAATTATAATTACAACTCCGTGTCGTCGAGGCTACAGTCACTTTTAGCATAGATAACAAGCCTTTAAACCCCTAGGTGTCCCTAGTGGACGAGTTATAGTCTCGTGAGGGTTTACTAGAGATATACCCACAAAACCTATTTTTCCAACTTAATAGTTCTCCGAAATGATAGCATCCAACGCGCTAAGAAGACATAGAGATTCTGCACACTAGTCATAAGAATTTAGACACATAAATGAACACAATCTCATTCTTAAAAGTTGAGAGAGAAATAACCATCCCTTTTCGAAAGAAATTCGGGTTCTGGAGTGATCGAAAGTCTCGACTCGCCTCACAAGAAAGGGTTTTATGAAGTTGCTCTCAATAATAAATAGCTTTTTATGGGACACACATGTGTCCGGTAGGAATGAAGAGAGAATCCTGCGACACGTTGAATGGTAGGAAGGCAAAACCCTCCGAATTGTTTTGAAAACCCACATCTTTTATAATTTTTGAAAACCCTTTTTCTGACGATCTCTACGAAAGGAAATCAACCACTTAACGAAGGTGGGAATATGCTTAATTACTTACCTCGTTATCCGTTCGACGTGCAGCCTAGCACCACTCTCACAAAGATCCATAGAAACGTCTTCGGTCTTCAATCGGTGTCTTCATCTTCGTCTTCGGTCTTCAACTCTTGATGATAACTCTTGAACTTCGTAGAATCTCGACAATATGATTCTTTCCTTTAATTCCTTGCCGCTTGAAACTTCATTATAGATATTCCTTCTTTCCATTGGCTTTATTAAAAGAATACAAAACTAAAAACGAACTACACAAACCCAAAATATAATTATTATTTATTTTTTTTTCGTTTTTTCGTTTTTTTTTTTTTTTGTACAAATAAGAAATAAAACAAATACAAAATAAAAACAAAACAAAATAATAAAAATTTTTAACGAACCTAAAAATTTTCTCTTGTCTTTTTTTTTCATTTTTTTTTTTTCGTTTTTTTTTTTTAATTTTAATTTTCGTTTTTTTTTTTTTAATAAAAAATAATAATAATATATCTAAATTACAATTAAGAAATAACAACTATTACACAGAGCTTTTGGTTGGTAGCCTAGCGACAAGCTGAGCACCAACTCCTCTTTGAATAGCAACCCCTAAGCGATGAAAAATAAAACTACCTAATCCACTACTAGCATCATTGCTAAGTAGGCAATTTCTTAAGCGCTTGAAAAAGACCAGAGTGTCCTCGCCAAGTTCCCCTAAGATAGAAAAGGCTAGAACACCCAAACCATAACCATGTGCAGCACATTTGTCCAAGTATTTAGTGCGTTTGCGTGAAACAGCACTAGAAATAGCCTTACCAGGAGCGAAAGAACGAACACCACCACCAGTGAACGGAGAAACTCCTGTAACATCCATGCATACATCTTGCCCACTTTCCCAATTAAGAACAAGGATATCAATGGCTTTAGATCTTGACCATCATCGATTGAAGCCCGAGAGATACTTCCTTCCGCGGGGAACATTAGCCTTGTAACAAATGTCCAACGTAGTATCTCGAACCACATCATGATGAAATTTGTAGCCAATATCCTTTGCCGGCTGAAGCGCATGATCCCCAAAAGCATCCATGGGCTTGTTACACCTTGGGCATAGACTATTCTCCACAAACAAAGGAATACCCAAACGATAGCAAAGCACGGATCTAAATTAATCGTGTCCAAGGCACCGGTTGAGCCCACTAATTGGAACCGCCAAAAGGTAGTCCCGAGCATGCTTGACTCGGTTACATTTCCATAAAGCGGAATCTCTTTCTGACAAATGAAATCGTTCGGAATACTCTTCTTAATCGCTCAAAATAAACAAATCGCAAGCGAATGCATGGAAGGGGGCAAGATTATCGACATCTGTAACAAGATGGTAAACCACATAACTGAGTGAAGTTCTGAAGAGCCAACTGATAAGATAATCCTTTGTCCGTAGGGAATAAGTCGCCAAGAATCCTTTTCTGCACCGAAGTAGTCTGGCTTTGAGAAGCAAGATAACAGTACGCTCGAGTGTCAGCCATAGTATAGATGCATGCCAAGTCCTCTATCCTTAATAGTAAGGGTGGATAATCTCTTCTGTAAAGGACAAAACCCAGCACCATCTCCAGTAATCAAAAGCCTCAAATACTGATAAAGCTGGTCATCAAAGAAATCAGTGGCCGGTTGAAGGGCAGCCAGATTAGTAGTACGCATTGCAAAATAAAGTCTAGACACCCCGGTGCAATTGCGAAGTAATAGCATCTCACTTTGCGATCCTCGAGTTTCTTGATTGCTTCCATTAGATGAACAGCTTTGTGAACCCTGTTCAACACCAAGTCGCTGGTGAAGCCCAAATCCAAACTCACGGTGGCCTCCTAAAAGTTTAACGCCCTTAGAAGGTCTACCAATATCCGGGAGGGAAAACATCTTCAATAGTACTTCTAGGATCAAAAGAAGGCCAAAAACTTCCGTCTTGTTAATGTTGAGATGTAAACCCCTGTGGGTCCTTCGATTGAATTATCCGCAGAGCCTTAGCCACCTCTAAAGTATCTCCAATTATTGTCATTCGCCAAGATACCAAGCGTGTAGATCCAGCTTTACATTGAGCAGAATAGTCTTCACTAAGGGGTGAAGTGTCAATGCAAATAACAGGGTCCAAGAGGATCACCTTGTTGCACGCCAAGAGAAGAAGACAAGATGTATTGGGCATAATAAAGCTTAGCAGACGTAAATAACAAAACTCTACCCCGGAGAAATACCGGACAATGAAGACGAACTTCTTTGATGAGTTGTGATCTACACACCATGTTAAAAGCATTGGAAAAGTCAATTAGCAACATTGACATATTATCCGAATGACCCTTCAAATTCAAGAAGGCGATTTATGCGTGTAAAATACCTTCCCCTCCTGCTGTGTACACCAACACCAAATTGGTAGTCACCCAAATAAGAGATCATATCCTTTCCAACAGCAGAGGCAGCCACCTTCGAAACTAATCTCCGCCACACCGTGCCGACTGCTATGGGCCTAAGACCTCCTCCCGCTTTAGCAACGGAGTCAAGGGAGCACTAGCAATGAATTCACCCAAGGCAATCGGGACATCTACCACCAACCAAAGATTGACCCCCGTAAATGGAAACAAGCAAATCATCCGCCACCGCCGCAGCCTGCCCCGCTAAGGACGTCTACTAAGTGTTGCGCAGAACCCATCTCGGCCACAAGACGATTTACCTCTTGGAAAACTCTTGATAGCGCCCAATACCGCCTTAGAATCCACCCTAATCGAATGCAACAATATCACCGTGGGAACTTGTGGAAGGGCGCTAGAGGGTGCTTGTCGAGTAAGTCCAGATAGGTCTGCTCTTCGAAAGGAGCAACCCCAGAAGAAGACAAAACTTTAATGGCAGCAGCATATTGACCTACACAGATCTTACGTTGGCAGGCTGTGATCACAGAACCCAAGCGTTTGTCGTCCGACTTCTTCCCATCTTCCTCTTCATGTTTCCAGGAACCAGACTTGATCGGCTGTTGCAATAGCTTGTGAACCAAAGCTGAACAGCCATTCGGTTGTTCTCTCCAAACCGTAAGAGCCTCCACAATTGCCGCAACTTGTAGTTTTTTTCCTATTTCCAGATTTACGTTCAGCTGAGGTCTTCGGATGATAAAGAGATAACGTGCAGATGGGCAGGAATAGTAAACGGCTGCCGTCGTACTATCTGGACTAGCAACAATGCGATCAAGACATAGCTTCAAAGCCCTGGAAAACGCTAGTCTACACTTGTGTGGAATACACATAACAGTGGGGATTTGACGTTGCATTACTATGTTAAGTAAATCAGTGGATAACACAACCTCGTCACCAGCACCCTTACCTGAAATTGTGTCGAACTCATTACCAGCAGCTTCCACACTCAAATCCTGCACACACACAGAATCTGCACCTGGTTTGGTCAAGCCATAAATCAACTCACCATCCCCATTACTGTGCCCCGAGATGTAATCATGAGCAGCTCCATCACGTCCCTTGCGAGGTTTAAACTGTGCATGAAAATACATGCATTTGGTGTAGAACCACATATGAAGAGTATGAAGAACCTTCTCCAGGTCACCATAAACCCTCAAATCGCTAGCGATTAATTCCCGGATCATGGCCTTACTGGATACATAGGAAAGGTGTTTGTCGTGAAAGTGTTTCAAGACCGAACCCTTGACATACCCTCTTCCGTGAACTCCATCAGAACAATCATGAACTCTCTTGAAAGGACAATGGCACACGTTATCTGCAACTAAGACGCCTGTCGAGGATGAAAGGGTTAGAGATGCCGTGGAACAGGTAAGAGAAGACTGTGTTGAACAGGAAAGAGAAGGCTGGGTTGAAGAGGCATAATGGAGCGCGAGACAAAGAACGTGTAACTCTCGGCATTGGGAAGAAGAATAAACCCTAAACAACAGAACCCTAAAAGAAACAAAGACACAACGCAAAACAAAAGGGAAACAAAGGAAATCAATCGGAAAACTCACGATGAAAAGGGAAGGGGGATTCGATAAAAACAAAGAAAAACACAAAACCGTCAAGCGAAATCATGATGAACCCGTGATTGGAATGAGTTTCCAATCACTGTTGTTGTCACGAGAGAGAAAACATGAGAGAGAAAACATGGGTAATGGTAATAAAATTTTTAATAAAACTTCTACAAATGGGTAATGGTAATAAAAAAATTTTAATTAATTTTTTTTTTAACAAGAGAAATAAATACAAACTGAACATACAAATAAAAATAAGTACAAATGGCCATGGTGTAAGTATTTTACCGCATGATTCTTCACAACTTGTATGTCTCGATATCATAAACTTCTCGAACTCTCATCCTTGATAATTTTCACTCTTGTACAATAGTCAAAATTCTGCTCCTTGTCTTGTTGCTTTACTTGAATCAAATCCCATTTCGTATTGTTGCTTGTAAACCTTGAACGTCTTTCAACTTTCCTTCGAATTTGTGATGCTCCTCTTGTTGATGATGATGGTGTTTCTATGGACCTGTTGGTGTAGAGAGATAAAGTGGATGGTGCTAATCAGAACAAGATTACAAGTGGTATGTAAGTTAGCAATTCGATGTCACCATCATGGTTGATAAAAATAGCACTCAAGATATCAAAATAGTGCTTCTATGGTGGGAGGTTGGGTAGCTCACCATTATACCCGGAATTTACGTACGGTGACACACACTCTAAAAGCACATATTTAGACAAATTATAAAGAATTGAAGGTCGGTGCCTCACATTATGTAACATGGGTAGTCTCCACTATAGGGGATCACTACTCTAATACCGAATTCAGTCTGCACCTTATTTGCCACTGACATGGTTAAATCCAACTTTAACTCTCATACAATTAAGAAACCCGATCATGTTCTCTGTCATCTCTAAGTTCAGTCACTCTTATGAGATTCTCGATGTAATCTTAGCGACATGTATACTATGTGACTCTAAACTAACCACAAGTTGGAGTTTTCTTATTCACTAATTTACACAAAAGATGAAAAATTTACAAAGCAAATGCATAACCACTCCCCTACACTTAAACTTTACATTGTCCTCAATGTAAATTGAATCGTCCAAAGAAAGTCAAGGTGGGAAATCCTATAACAATATGCGACAAGAAAGCATAAAAAAAAAACAAGAAAAGAAAAATTAAAAGATAAGAGATACAAAACCTATGGGTTGCCTCCCATGTAGCGCTTGGTTTAAAGTCGTCAGCCCGACTATATCCTTGCAAGATTCATTCCCCATATACTAACAATCGGAAAAGTTGGGGATCCTTCCATAGAACCTGTTTTGCAAACACTAGCTTCACACAAATATTAGTAATATAAAATAGAAATGAAGCTATGAACCGATAAAAGCTTCCCCACACTTGGAAGTGTATAAAGAATATAGAAGTCGGGTACATCCACGGTTTCTTGTTCCAAAACCTTCATAGTATGAGAATCAAGTATCTCTAATGGCGGAAAACGAGAAACAAAGTCATTCAACAATATTCTCGAAGCACATACATTCAAACCAATAAGAGGTAAAGGAGAAGAATCAATATGCAAAGGGTTAGACAAACCTTGCACAATCTCTTGTATCACGGAATCCTCTTCATCCTTGAAAAACTCAAGTGAATAATTCACCTCTTTTATATCATGGTCCTCTATCAAACCTTGCAACCATTCTTCGTCTGTCAGCTTTAACCAAAGTTTCGACATAAACATCATCATTACAATCATATGCAAGCTCAATTGGGTCTTCCACAATATTGGTCAAACCGGTCTCATTCTCAACACACTCCTCTTTGTTGTAAGGCACATACTCTTTTGCGGATCCAAATTTTATTATAAGAAACTTTTTAGAACACTCGAAAATGCATCATCCTCAAGCTCCACCTTTGAATAGGCTCTTGATCATTATTAAGATCAATGCTTGAGTAATCTACACAAGTGTCGACATATTCCTCTTCGTCTTCATCTTGATCCCAAAAAGACTCCATTGTACACTCCTCGGGGATGTCACCATGAGTTGGTTCAAGCAATGTATCATAATCACCGTCACTATCATAGTCAACATAAGATTGGTCCTCGCTGAATTTTGTATTGCTAATCTCGAACTCATCCTTTTGAATAGGTGAATGATCATTATTACGATCAAGAGTTGAGTTAACTACACAATTATCAACAAAAGTTCCCAAGGATTGGCCTTTTTCAACATTAGCATCAATCAAATATTCATCACAAACCATATGCACATTAGAATTATCCATATCTTCCTTGCATTGATCAATGCCTCTTCGCAAGCTAGCAATACCTTCACTAAGTTCTTGGAGTTGCTCGTCTGTAGTCTCTTTTGCTTTTGAAATTCCTCTTGTAAAAAGTTGGAAACTTGATCTATAAAGTTAGAGACTTTTTGTTCACGAGCATAAGAATCCTCCCATCCTTGTGGTTGTTCACATACATACCCGCCATAAGGTTGTTGAGGAAAACCATAAGGTTCCATGGAATATTGGTCATAACCAATGAATTGGTTTTGATTATACCCCTGGAATTGGTAATTGTCATATTGTTGAGGTTGTTGAAAACCGCATCCATCCATGTAGTATGCTCCTTCCATGAGAAATAAGCACCTGAAATAAAAATTCTCAAACCAAGGTTAAAACCTAAGAAAAATAAGAAAAATAAAACAAAAACTAAAAACAAAAATAAGAAACCAAAAACAAGTGACAACCACGCCTCCCTAAACGGGCGCCAAAATTTGACCAATTATCAGGCCCTACACAAATATAAATTACACTTTCTTACTACTCAAAATATATAATGAAGCAAGGCAAGAAAGGATCGTTTCCTACAGAGAGGTCTTGGTTGTCAAATTGTTTCGGTATCTTATAAGTAACACGGGTTTTCTCGATTTTTATAAACAAAAATAAAATAAAAGCAAAATAATAAAAAGTAAACACGCAAATCAAGGATGAGAAAGTATTGGTCATGGATTTCGTCTTCAATCACAAACATGTTTTCAACACAATAACTAGAATTGATATTTTAATCTCAACTTTTATCAAAGGCCCTAGAATACCTTGATCGCAAGAATATCCCGCTAATCTCCTCTTGTCATCAACAAACACATTAAAAGATGCGAATATGAATTCTATCTAAAAGAACAACCCAACGTGTAAAAGCACTAATCAAGTTTAATTCCCTAGATGCATTAGGTTCTATGAAATCGTGCCAATCAAAGCAATCGAACGTAAAAGCACTAATCCGATTTAACAAAGGTTATGGTTCACATAAGATCATAAGAATATATCACTACAAACTATAATCTTATTTATGCTACTTGCAATCGGAATTATCACTTTTTCGTATAACAACCCCTAATCTAGCAATAAAGATGAAAGCAAACTCAATCGATTCGCGACTCGACTAAACACGCATTCAAATCATGTAACAATATTAATAGTGAATCATAAACGATAATATGAGAGAAAACTAATTTATTGCACAAAAATTCATGTTTTGAAATCCAACTAATTCATAACCAAAAGAAAACTCTAGCTCATATTCATGGAGTTCATAACAAGAAGAAAGAGAAAAGACTTCATGGTTTCTAAACCCTAGAAAACAAAATATAAAAAAGATAATAAGATAAAAGATAGATTAATCCCACATTAGGTAAAAGTCCTCTTTTATATGTTTCTATATTTCCATAAAGGATACTCCTTCCAATATTAGGTCTTCTCAAAACCCATCTTCAAGTGGTCCACCAAGCCCATGTGTGAGAAAAACCCATGTAAAATTATATCCAAAAGTCGTCGCCGAAAACTCGGGATTATGGAGGAACTTGCTAGGAAAAGTCGTCGCAAACATCTCGCTTGATCGGCAAAGTCTGGGCGGCCAATCAACGGTCAACAGGTCAAATTCGGCCAAGGTCGACCGAGTCAAATCATCGAGTGAACTCGGTCAAGCACCGAGATTAGAGTGTGAGTCACCGAGTTGGCCTACTTGTAAGACCATTGCACATGCAGGAGCCGTGTCCGCACTATCATTGTGCATCGCAGATAAAGATCAAGACCATGATGGCCCTGTATGTTGCACCATCTTCTTGCAATATCTTGTTTTATAACCTTCAGCTCATGCATTCACACACAATTCAAATTCCCAACTGCAACTTCTTCTTTTATAATTCAAACTCAAACCATTCAACCCTGTCAATTCCATCAGCTGCATTGCATAACTCCCAACACCTGCAACTCTATCACCTGCCAGCACCCATTGTAGACTTTCAAAATTCAGACATCTCCACAGCAACACATACTCCATTCAGTGCCCATTGTCAACAGCAGCACCACCTAAATCTCTGGCAAAGAACACAACAAACTCATCAATTCTTGCCATCCCTAAAGCTCCACGTACGTAAACATCACCTGCCTTGTCATGTTCTCAATCCAAGAATTCTACCCGTTCTAGCTGCATCCATCCTTGTAGCTCAATCAAATCCACCCCAACACCACAAATCATCACCAAAAGCAACTAGCAATACCACAACTCTCCATCCATACTTCGCTACACTCACCGCACTCAACTCAAGCAAACTCACAATTTCATTCCCACGCAACCTAGGCATACATCTACAATATCCATAACCGGTGCTGCAATTCACATATAGCTTCATTAGTAACCCATTGCTCTCCTCTCGCGCCATTCAATACCAACACTGCACCACTTCCACTCTAACCCTCGGTACCAATGCTAACTCAAAGACCAACATCACCGCATTCATGCGACCTCCATTTCCCTATTCTCTCTGTAGGGTCATGTTCAACACTCGAATCGCAATGTTTCTCTCAAGACTGCCTTCATTAGCAAGAACTATAGAATCTGTGGCCATTTCATCCATGTATTCATCCAGTCTTGTAGTTTCACACAACAATAAGTTCGCCTCATCTCCATTACCTTTTAACGCTGGCAAAACCCAATGACCTGAGCTCGGTCTCCTCTATATTCATCGACACCATCTTTCCTTCCATTTCAGTGCAAACTCATACCTGCAAAAGCTGCATTCAGCTTCACCTGCTGCCCATCTGCTGCAAGACAAAAAATACACAAAAACCCATTGCAGAACCAGCATCTTCATCCTGACCAAGCTTGAATTCTCCAGCTGCACATTCACTATCTTATTCTATATAACTCAGCTACTGCACCTGCTTAATCCTTCTCTTCAGCTGCATACAACAGCAAAACCACCCTACTATTCCTGCAATTCCCTACACAGCTTCATATCTACTATCACTGCACTTGCATCTTACATCTTTAGTTGTACCAGACACCACTAAGCTTCAGTGAACCGCAATTACGCCTTGTCTTTAGCTCTTGTTAATTCATCTCACCATGGTATCACTCCGCTCGCAAAACCACCTACCAACTCAAGAACCCATCTCGCTCATTCAACACCAATCGCATAACAGCCTTCACCGATTTCCCATCTCAACTCTAATAATTCATGGCATCATTCATCTCGTAAAACCATAAATAATCCATTTCAACTTCAATTTCTTCTTCCGAACTCGAATTAAATCCAAATTCAACCAAAACCCTTCATATTAACACTTCCCTTGACTTCTAATAGACGTAGATCTCTCCATTCATCTCCTAATTCTACCATCGATAACTCAAATTTTTGTTCTTAATTCATCCTCTTCGTGAAGTTCTCACTGAATTTCAATCACTGAATTCGTCACCAATTCAATCACTAGCAAGCTCCGTTTATCCCTCTCCTTTCTCTCGCTTCAAATCCCCTTCTACTTCTCTCGACCAAGCTTCAGGAACCCTTTCAATCACTGACCAACATCACAGGGCTTTTCTCAATTTCGGGTGGGATTGATGAATGAGAAGAAATTCTCTCGACTCTGGTTAAAGAAGGTGGCTGGATAATGACACTTTGTCACCTTTGATAAGGGCTAACCATTTGGCCTCCCTAACTCGCCTTGACTGCTTTTAGCACTCTCCAAATAGAGTTGCCCTTAACCTTGATCTGGCTCCAGATAGTTCGCCCATGAATGACTATTTTGCCCTTTTTACTCCAATTGGGTGATTTTCCTTCTTTGCTCTAAATGACTCCAAAGTACACCATAAGCTCAAAAGTAATCATAAGATACATAATTTACAAGAAAACTCGCAAAGAAAGCATAAATACTAGATATAAAATTAGGTGTTTTACGACACCTATCACTTGCCTATCGGAGATATAAAATCTCGAGCCAATTATTTCAATTGCACTCAACATGA
>JAJJWW010014487.1:0-64202 GCA_023531295.1 Papaver armeniacum
AGGTCTTGGTGCAACTTGAATGAAAGCTATGAGTTTGAATGGTACGTGAATGGATGATGTGTGTATGAATGTTGTGCAGGGATGGAGTTATGGAAAAGCCTGAATTTGGCCGGGAAAACATGCCAGAACAGTCAAAACTTGGCAGGAATCGGCTATCACTGATGTAGGATCATAATATCGCAACGTACAAGGCTCGCGAGATTAATGAACGACGGTGTCGCGAGGGAGTCGCAGGGAACTAAAACGACGCAATGAATAACGACAGTGCAAAACATAAAGAAGACGTGAGACCTAGGGCGAGGGTTAAGAAGTGTCGAGAGTGAATGTTTGTGCATCTGCGACACCTCATGAGACATTCCCAGAAAATAAAGGGAGCTTAGCTGTCATCCACTATGTATTACCCTATATAAAGGGCTAAATGAGTCCTGTAAGGGGAGAGATCTTTTGGAATTGTTAGGCAAGTCATTTAGGAGAGAGAAAATTTAAGAGTGTTTTAACTTCTAAGTGTAATTCTACTTTCCTGTAAATACTTCATGAATTCAATCAATAAATGTTCTTGATCTTACATCTTCCAATGGATTAACTAAGCAAAATCGAGTAAGGGTGTAGTGTGGGAAATTCTCGCTACTACATATGCGCTAGAAACAGAGGAGTGTGCGAGATTGACGAGAAATTGGAAGGAATTTGGATTAACGAGAAAAAGATTTGGAGAAGATACTCAAGAATTCATTGGAAAAGAAAAATGGCTAGAAGAAGAAATGCACAAGGGCAACCAACGATTGTAAGAAGAAGTGGGAGACTTGCTGGAGAAAGGAGGAATGAAACAGGGGGAGAATCATCAAGGATGAATAGGAGAAATGATGGAGAAGATCAAAATCAGCCCACCAATCTCCCGAGTAGCAAACACTACCGAGGATTATGATAGAGTAAGTGTACATACTTGGAGATCCGATTCTCAAGACGAGAGAGAAGAGGAGCGGCCGAGTTGGTGAACAATGGACAAGGAGGAGGAGAGCAAGAAATCAATGGAGAAATGAATCCAGTAACGAAGAAATCGCTTTGACATTAGAAAGATTGAGACAAACAATACACGAGGAGAGAGGCTAGAGGCAGAGGAACAGGCAAACTTGACAAGACAGAATCATGAATTGAGGATGGAAAATATGAGGTTGCAAAATAGGAGATCTGTAAGTAGCGTGAGATCAAGTTCAAGATCGAATGGAGAAGAAAGAAGAGTTTTACCCTGAAAGCACCGATGAAGAAACACAAAATCCGAATATAGAGCATGGCGAGAGAAGAGAAGAAATAAGATCGTTATATTCCTCACTTTTAGAAAATCTTCAAAATGAGCGGAATAGGGAAAATCAAGGGAAACATGCAACTCAAGAACCGAATGACCCAACCTTTGAAGGAGAATAATCTTGCACGGGAGAGAAGAACTCGAGAAGAAACCAGAGATCGAGGATGACATTGAGAGACACTACATTGAACAAGCGGCTAGCTCGCAAAGAGAAAGGCTAAGAGAAGAAATGGAAAATCAAGAGATGGAGGAGGCAATCCGCAAAATAACCATGATAACCGCGAAAGAAGAAGGGGAACAATCGTACTAATAGAAATATTAATGAAGAATATGAGAGGGCGCGAGGTGAGAGTAGGAGAGATGACCAAGAAGAGAGAGAACAATCGATATAATGGCGTGCGAATTGAAGAAAGAAACGAAGAAGAGCGTCGCGGGAAAGGAGAGAAGAAAATAACGCACAAGAAGGTCAAAACAGCACGAGCGGTTAAGGAGAGAAGCGAGCTAAAAGACCAGTAGAGTCAAATTTCGAGGCAAATGAACAAATCTTAAGAGAATCGGGCCGAAATGAGAGGATTTATTTGAACAATAGAAGGTAAGGAGGAAGGAAACAATTGGACGGCCATCGCAGAAAGCTGCGAAGAACCCCTTCACGCTAGAAGTACGAGATGGGAGGAATACCTCCTAAGTGCAATCTCCCCGCATTAACAAACATCTTGATGGAACAACCAAATGTGTCTGACATATCAAGGCCTATATGAGGTGTATGTTGCAATGGGAGAATCATGATGCTATACTGTGTAAATATTTCGCGTCAAGCCTAATTGGAGAAGCATTAAAATGGTTTGAGGGTCTACCAAGGAACACCATCACATCATTTAACCATTTACAAGCCACATTCTAGAGCATACATAAGTAACAACTCTTCACGACACGGTATTGAAGATGTATTGAGGTTGAAACAAAGGGTTGGCGAGAGCTTAAGGCAGTTGACAATAAGATGGAGAACCATGTGTAAAGCGAAATGGCGGGACGGGTTGAGGAAAGATATCTCATCCTCTCATTTGTGAATGCTCTCTTCGCGACTAACTTGTTATACATTTAAATTTTTAGAGTCAAAAATACAATCACGATGGCAGAATCTGAGAATTACAGGGAAGAATATATCACCTTAGAAGAAAGACGAATGAAATGAATTCTTATCCATCGCGAACACAAACTCGAATGCTGCTGAACGCAAGCTTGTTACCTCTTACCATCAATACAAAGTGGCGAGCACTTCGCAAGGACAAAGCGAGGGAAGGTCATGGGAGAGACAGCGGAAGATAATAGCTATGGGAAGCCATGACCGGGGAGGAATTTGAACAAGAAAGGAACTACTATAACCGTAATAAGAATAATAAGATTCGGAGGCTAGATCACGAGCAAGAAACTTATGGTGACGAAGGCAATATAACCATGGAGGGAAAGAGAAGCCGCGAATAGTATGGGAACCAATTAAGATGCCTCCACCGAATGCTAGTGTGGAAAAGATCTCGGGAGGCTATACTTGTGATGGAAGATGTACCATCACCTTGGAACGGGGATGGAACCACCACCAAAGCGGGGAAAGTCATGAGTTTTGTTCTTACCATCGCTTCCATGGACATCGAACAAACGACTGCGTAAACGTAAAGAGAATTATTCTCGGGATGATTGATCAAGGGAAGCTGGGAATCACTTTCTAAAAAGGAGAAGAAAAAGGCCGACATTACCACCACCACCGAAAAACGCAACAAGTGTCGGCGAAAAGGAAAGGAAACATTTGTGATAAAATCGGAACTAAAGCCAAAATTTGAATTGCAGCTCTATCGTCCATTCTTATCGCACAATCGAAGATTTTCATGACAACGTGTTCAAAAGAGAGTCTTTGCGAGAGATGCCGATGATAAAGAAATAATGAGCTCCAGCGAGAACGACGCAGAGTTAGAAAAAGTAGGTCAAGACTATTTCTTTCTCTGCAGATGGTGCCAAAAGGAAGAGAAACACATGATAGCCCGCTGGTTGAAAATTAGAGATTAACCTTAAAACCAAATTGATGGAGAAGATGATGAACGAAGCTTGTTGGGCGATCAACCGAATCCTAATCGACACCTAAGTTAGAGGTAAATATTCTCTTTTACCATACTTACAAGACGATGGGAGGAAAAGATGAGGATTTGATCCCCTGCGACATACAAGATATATGGCTTTAATGGCATCGCAAACAAACCAAAGGGAGAGGTTCACATGAGAATACCTCTACAGGGGATTATCAACCGATATCTTATTCTCGTGGTTGATGTGGAATCTCCATATAATGCGCCCGATTGGGAGGCCATGGCTTCATGAAATCTTGGGAGTCGATCAACATATCATCAATGCATAAAATTCCCACATCCAAATGGCATTGGTATTATACGAGTGAGATTGGAAGGAGTCACGGCAATGTCATGAGGTCGATGTAGAAAGTCACAAGAAAGGAATGCCAAAAGAAAGGGTTGGAAGCAACATGTGAGAGATGAGCAGAGAAAGGAAAACTGATGGTAGATGTTATAGAAGTAAGGACTGAAGAACATACCTCGCGAGGTGAATGCTTAGAAAAGCAGTAGAATGTTATGATAGTAAAGGAGCGAAGGATATGAGGAACAAAAAGGCATAAGAAGAAGTGAATAGTCAACAAAAGCGGGAGGAAAAGTAGCAATTGAAGTAATGATGTGCGTAGAATCTTGCAGTCAAGGGTAAATGAGAATTGATTAAGAAAGAGATAAAGACACAACAAATGAAATGGAATTTGGCGAATACTTCGCAAACAAATATTAACAAATAATGAAACATGAATGATTGAATGATTGAATGATTTAACAAAGATGAATGAGTAAATGAATGGGACGAACCTTTATGGCGTACACCCTAGTTCGCGAATAACATTTTCGTAAGAGGCAAATGTAAGACCTAAAGTGCGTCATATAAGGGGTATCTCTCGACATGGCTCGGGGGAAGGTTACACCGCTCCCGAAGCCTGAGTCATGAAAATTTGGGGCCCATGAAAGCCTATCGGAGGAAGAGGTACCTTGGATTCCCAACTATATATGTAGGTTATATACGGTTGGGCGACCGAGGTCTCTCTCGTGAGTCGGTGTATGCTCAAGGCGCGAGGTGCAGTTGAGCGAGTGCCCGGGATGGATGAACCTACTGCCATTCTTGGCAAGTCTTGGCATATGTTGCACTCGCCAAGAAAACTCCACTTAGGTGCAGTCTCGTAACCATAAACCATATAGGTATAAGGGATAAGAGCTGCAAAACAATTAGTTGTTGTTAAGACCGGATGGGAGGAGCTAGTCTTGTATGGCCGATGTTTCGCCTTCTTGAAGGGGCAACTGGGAGATGATAAGGGCGACGCTCTCCATTAGGGGTGTCAAAAGCAGAGCGCAAATGTCATGAGAGGCTCTTTTGCAAGAGAATTTAGGCTCGTCATATTTGTGCAAATGATCCCTGAGAGGCAATAATACTAACGCGAGGGTAAGGCGAGATCAATGGGTCTTTACATGAAAGTGTACGGACGTCTGCGATTTAGTCGCTGCAGCGACAAGCAATGTCATGGGGCTATGTGTTTGCAAGGATATATAGGCCTGTCATATTGTCGCAACTAAAATATCCCTGCGCAGAGGCAAAAATACTTGGAAAATGATAAGGCAAGATCAATGGGTCCTTACATGCAAGTGTAAAGGCGTCCTGCGATTTTCCATGATGAAAGGTGGCGGTGGGAAGACCTCTAATTAGGGAGGTCTAACTTGGAAGACCACACAAAAATGATAAGGCAAGGTCAATGGGCCATTGCATGAAAGTGTAAAGCGACTTATGACCTTGTCGCAACAATATATTTCAATAACAATAAAATAATTATTCAACAACATACATGATGACAACTAAAATCTTCCATCCGAAGATAAATAACGAGGCAAGTATGGGAATGGAAAAGATGAAATATTGTTATTCATCTTCGATGAAAGAGTTATACATCAATAATGTTAGCCAATTATATTACAAGGAAGAACTACCAAAAAAGGGAAGTGAAGATTGAATTGGGGGAAAAATCCAAGAAATACACTATAATAAGAATACAAAATATGCGAGATATTACAAGCGAGAAAAAGAAAACAAAAAGAGTTATCTCTTTGGCGATTCTTCTTCATCCGATTCTTGATCCTGATTATTCTCATCGCGAATTTTCTTCTTCAAATTGACCTCGCTATCAAACGTCCGAGACAGCAGTGATTCTCAGAACCTTTTCAAGGAGACGTGGATATGAATGCAGGGATATTGTGGTCCTTACAAACATACTCCATGCCTCCATTAAGTAAAACGAACAACATCATTGCTAAAGTTCTCCACTGTCGTTAGAAATTGTTTCTTCAACCTCGGAATATCTATTCTCGCGAAGGGAGAGATTCTTTCGTTTGTTCTTTTTTCGGTTTGAGTTCTTCAATTTCTGGAAAATTCCCGCTGAGTTGTTCTTTTAGATTCAAGCTCTCTAATTCTAACTTGAAGCTTCTTCTCAGATTCTGCAAATAAGAAATAACAAGTTAACAATTTACAAGAAATACTACAGAGATAAGAAGCAATAAGGTATAATAAGCAACCTTCTCATGTCAGATATCATATCTTTAACAAGGAAGTATGCTCGGCGTGAAGACTAACATCAACACCTAGGTTATTTCCCGGCATTATCTAAAACTTGGTGAGCCAGGCGAATTCGTCATCACTTTATTTATAACAAGGAGAGAACGAATTTGATCTTCTCGCTCACTAAGCAAGGAATTCTCGGGCGAAGCAATTCATCTCGCTCAATTTGTAATTCAAGGAGAGATTTTTGAAATGATGCTAATACTTGGCACCATTATTAGCAATGCGATCTTTATCATCTATATGGTCACTAATTTTCTTCCTCAAAATTTTGGTTTCTTTATGGGACTCGAGAAACATTCGCTTAAATTGGCTGGGACACTTAAACCAGATCTATGCTCAATTTCTAAAAGACGGATATTTGGTCCGAAGTTCATTTAATGGAAGAGAGTTAATTTTGTTCGATGAACTACTTAAAAAGAGTTGTTGAGGTGAGCGAAGAAGATTATTATCCATAGGATGGAAATGTATGGAGAAGAATAGCCTCATCGGAGAGATTATATACATCTGCGAAAGTAATAAGTTAGGTAGAAATATGCGTAGATAAAATAAAAATAGTAAAAGGAGGTAAAATTTTATACCATAAAGTTGCTGATTGGCATTTTGAAGAGTGGACACCTTATCCTTTTGGGAGTCAAGTTCGGTATTTAACTTTTGAATTCTCTCGTCTTTATCGCGAGATGACGCAGCCTTCAATTTAACTCTCGAATCCTCTTGTTCAATCGGGAATTCTTCTTTTCCAGTCATTGCGTCTTCTCTCAAGGTCCGAGGCAACTACAAAGGAAGTTCTTCCAACCTATAAAAGAAGATAGGAAAATCATTAAAACATATATATACTTAAACAATTTAAAGTTAGCAGGGAAGTATGACTGCACACATACCAGAGACCCAAGTGCATTCAAAAGGTCGGGAGACACAACTCTAGAGACCCCATTGAATGAATTATTGCCCCAAAGAAAGCAAAGATTACACACGTTCGCGAGAGCCCCACAAAGAGAAGCTAGGGGAGCATCTCCCATTCCTTGGAAACGATGAGAAGATCTTTGGATAGTTGGTCCATAGGAGAATTGGCGTAGTGGTTGAGCCTTACTTGAAAAAGATGGGTTTGTATTATCATCATTATTATCAAGAATTGAGAACTTGAGTTAAGGCGGAGAAGAAGACCGAGCCTTTCGTTTCTTAGATAATGGAGCGGAAGATTTATCTTTGCGAGCGACTGTTTTTCCCTTACTTTTAATCTTCGCAGCAATAGTTTCTTCAACTCCAACCTTCGCATACGCGTAAAGATAAGAAATAGAGGCAACAATATTGTTTTAAATAAGAAGAAAGGAAGTGTTTCTTACTTCACTCGTAAGCGATCGAAGCAATGTCAGAGTATCCTCCGACGGATCCTTTTTGTAGCTTCTTCTCAACCTGGTTATCTGAAAGATTTCACAAACTCAGCAATTATAGAAAGAAAGTTCGAAAGCAAAATTTGAAGCTCGGAAACATACCTCTTTCTTCTTCTCGGGCCATTTGAATTCCTAAGGATGATATCTGCGAGATTCGCAGGGAAGAATATGCGAGCCGCGATGTAAGGACCATTTAAGATCAAGGGTACGACCCACCATTTCTCATCTTTGGAATGACGAGGAGAGGTATTATTGCCGGGTGCCAATCAATGTCTTGCATGAGTAATTTATCTTGAGGAGAGACATTATCCTTTTTCAACGAACGCCCCCCGAGATTTCGCATTCACCATAGTTATCACCGAGTAATTTTCGAAAAAATTTTCCACTGAGTGTATTTCTCAACAAACTATTTCCAAGTGCGAATGGGGATTTCGACGAGTTAGAGTATAAAGATCCTTTGCTCGCACCGCGACTCGCGAACTCAAGCATCGGGCGGAATACAATCGCCACTTAATTGATAAATGACTCGAGAGAATTTTTCATGGGCCAAAATTTCATAAAATAAAGGCAACTCGAGATTGTACAAGGGAATAGGAAGTCCCGCGAGAAGTGACGAGCGAGACTATAATCTTTTGATCATCACATTGATGATCGTGAGAAAAGCTTTGCAGAAAGAATAGATGAAGGTTCTTGATCGGGAATGGTTGACAGAGTAAAACCCTTCTCGAGCAACTTCATTGAACTTCTTCAAAAGAAGTTTTGGCGCATCGATCGATGAAAGCCATTTATCGGTATGGGAATGGATGGAAGATTGGAGATTAAGATCGGCGCTAGAAAGGATGAAGAAAAGATTTGCAAGAGTGGAGCGCAAATTGCGGAAGGAGAGAGTCAAAGAAAAGTTGCAGAGAGAAACTAAAGGATGAAAAAGGAAGGGAAAAGAAAACTATATATAGGGAAAAAGATCCTCGAGAAAAACAAGGTCATTTAATGCGAAGAGACATGAATGGTCAAAAATAAGCGGTTGAAAGAAACGTGTCAAGAAAAGACATTAATAATCAAAATCCGTGTAAAAGTACAAACCGAAAAGAGATAAAGATAAGCAATCGCGGAAACAATATTGTAAGAATCTCGTGATACTCTTCCCTTCGCAGGAGAAATATAAGGAGAGAGCAGAGACGATACTTCGTATATATCTCAAAGAAGTTTGGAACTTTGCAAAAGAATAGAGGCAAGTACGTACTTTTTTAAGGAAAGTATTCTTTTGCCGTTCCTTCACCAATTGAAACCACGGAATATGACAATAATGAATTTTTCCTTCAAATCGCTTCTTCAAGCAATATTCAAGGAAAAAGAGGCAAGATGTAGGATCATAATATCGCAACGCACAAGGCTCGCGAGATTAATGAACGACGGTGTCGCGAGGGAGTCAGCAGTGGAACTAAAATAAACGACGCAATGAATAACGGGGCCAAAACATAAAGAAGACGTGAGACCGGGCGAGGGTTAAGAAGTGTCGCGAGATCATGAATTCAATCAATAAATGTTCTTGATCTTACATCTTCCAAAATGGATTAACTAAGCAAAATCGAGTAAGGGGTGTAGTGTGGGAAATCCTGCTACTACAACTGAGTTGACTCAGTGAGTTATCCCGAGTTGACAGAGAAGGATTTGGACCTGTTTTGAACGGGTTATGGCTGCTAATGGGCTGGAATGTGGTCAGGCCTTGGTCGAGATTTTGGAAACCTACTCACACAACATGAGCACCTATATAAGTTCTCTAATTATATAATATCAGGACTTCTATTTTTTCTAGGGTTTAGAAACATGAAACTTATCTTCCTTCTTGTTATGAACTCCTATGCTATGAGTATTTAATTTTATCATTGGTTATGGATTAGTTGGATTTCACATAACATGAATCCTTGTTTGATATATTAGTTTTGTCTCAATACTATTGTTTACGATTCACCATTAATATTGTTACATGATTTGAATGCTTGTTTAGTCGAGTCGCGAATCGATTGAGTTTGCTTTCATCTTTATTGTTAGATTAGAGTTTATTATACGCAAAAGTGATAAATTTCTGATTGCAAGTAGCATAATTGTGAGTATTGCTTGTAGTGATACATCCTAGTAGTCACAAGTGAATTGTAACCTTTGTTAAATCGGATAAGTGCTTTTACACATTCGATTGCTTTGATTGGCCTGATTTCATAGAACTTGATGCATCTAGGGAATTAAACTTGATTAGTGATTTTACACGTTAGGTTGTTCTCTTAGATAGAATTCATATTCGCATCTTTTAATGTGTTTATTGATGACAAGAGGAGATTTGCGGGATATACTTGTGATCAAGGTATCCTAGGGCCTTTGATAATGAGAGATTAAATATCAATTCTAGTTATTAAGACAAGAACATGTTAGTGAATGAAAACGATATCCTTAACCAATATCTTTATATATTGATTTGCGCATTTGCTTTACTTTATTTGTTTTTAGTATAACTTAGTTTCTTGTTTTATTTTATTTTATTTTAGAACCAATAAATCAGAAAATCCCCCCCCCATTTGTTACTTATAGGAAATCGAAGCATATTGACAACCTAAGTCCTCTCTGTGGGAACGATCCTTTCTTACGTACCCTTGCTATATTATATATTTTGAGTAGTGAGAAAGTAATTTAATTTATTTTTGACGCATACGACAACGATCACCGAGCTATGCTCTAACAATATCCCCCTTTGTCAATTTTAGTGACAAAACTCTTAATACATATGGATAAACAAATTACAAGAATTCATTACACATACGCTTGGTCGAAGTTTCAACAACACAATAACCTGCATATATTCAATCCATAAATGCGTTGTTGACATTTGAATAACAAAGCTAATACCCCCCTAAAGGAAAGATAGGTAGATTTTCAATCCGAACTTCTTTGTTATTCCTCTTTTGTAGTCAAGATAACTACAATAGCAATATGATATGTTGCTCCCCCTTAGTCAATGCTCGTTAGATATAACGTTTAAGCACAATTGTCCTTTCCTTAGTGATTACGAATCACTAGTTTACTCCATATATTTCTCCCCTTTTTTGTCACAAAATGACAAAGGTTCGAGCAAATAAAGGTCAAACCGAAAGGATCTTACAAATCTAAAAGACTTGTACAACCTATAAGAGTTAAGCACGAAGGTTTCACATACTATTTTAGATAACCAATATCAAAAATACAAGTAATTTGGTTTTAATAAGTTATCAAGGAAACAATTTCCTGAAGCAATTTTCCCTAATAGTTTAACAAATTGACTAAGAAACTTAGTTCCCTTGCTAAACCGATTGTACAAATACAATCGCTTATTTCGATAAGACCAAAATAAAGATCAGAATTAACTTTATTTTTTCATAAGGTTTTAATTATTCAGACAATAACTTAGACATTCCACTTTAGACAAGACAAGTACTAGGTTAGTTAACTAGTATTTCTCGTCAAGGCATTCAATTAGACTTGAATAACCGAATCCTTCACTTTGATAAGTCTAAATAAGATCAGAATTAACTTAGCTTCTCTTATCCGGAATCGAATTTGACTAAACAAATGATCTCGTATTTTTTAAAGCCATAAAAAATACATACAAACCAAATAAATTGACTTGCACAATTATTTCTCTTAACCAGAAGCAATTGAAACAAGCATAGACATTATAACACCACAATTGCACCGAAATTTCGTTAAGCAAAAACACTTGATACCAAATAATAAAGAAGATATCAAACAATAAGTCAAATAAATTGACACCGTTTTTCTTAACCGGAAACAATTGAATCACACACACACACATCCATACACACATAATTAAATAAACATCAATTGTGCCGAAATTTTGTTAAGCAAAAGCAAAATATATGCAATAAAATCAGGCTTTTCTTAAACAGGAAAACGATTAACTAACAAATTCGTTACCTCAGATTCCGCATCCTCTTCTCCCAAGAAAGATATATTATTAAGCACAAATTCAAATTATAACTCTCCCCCATTATGTTGTCATCCTCTCGCAAGAACAAAGAACAACAACAAAGAGCAACCTTTACCAGAGAAAGGTTGAATCGTTTTTAACTAATGCGTGCCAATAGCAAAAGTTGAAAACCCGAAACACATATGTTTTATGCGAAACACAACTCATGTAAACAAAAATTGACTCAACACATTGTGACTTTTACATATGAGTTTCAATCGGAACACCTTATGATCCTTTGATAAAGCCTACCAACATGGGCTAGAACTTAATCCCGTTAAATCAAAAAGCCACACGAACCATAAGGGTTCACATCATATGATATCGAACATTAAGGTTACGAAAACCCAAATCAAACATCCCCTAAACACATAGCAATAATATAAAGCATTCAAGCGCAGGCTATGTAATCGAAAAAACTATCACACGAAAAATTATAAAATAACAATTTTATTCATTAATAATAGATAGTTTTATTCAGAAATAGACCTTATACAATAATTGAAATAAATCAAAAACTGATGTCTATTTTTCTTGAAGAAATCTTCAAACATATTTTTCAAAGATCATCTTCAATTTCCTCAAATTTTTCAAGATCTTCATCAACAACATCTCGGCTGATTTCTCGGATTCTACACACAGTACCTTGATTATGTTCATAGGCTAAAGCATTAACCTTACGATAGATATTCCGAGCATACTCCCTATTACCGATTCCAAGTTTAATCACCTTTCTTTGGTTATGGATAACAGTTCTTAGTAATGCTGCATGTCTATGATGTGTTTCAATAGTACCGAGAAGGACTTGTCGTAGATTGAGAATATCAATCTTAGCATCCAAACCGTTTTGGACAAGAAGATGAGTCACATCATCCTTTTCTTTTCCTTTTTCTTCACAACCATACTTCTTGAAGGAATCATCAAGATTAATAGTTTTATTAGAAGCCATTTCGCTCAACGCTTTCATAATTTTAGCTTGAGATCTGGTTTGAGGATATATCCTTTAGTAAAAGTTCTCGAACATAACGAGTATATATACCCGATAATTCTTTAACACATACCAAACATAGGTTCCAGCCTTAAATAAATAATTCTGACTAGATTTGAAAATATTTACGCATCTAATGTGTTATTGAATTACAAAGATTCTTTGAAAAGAATCAATCTTCTAGATCATGTATCTAAAAATACTTTTAGACAAGAAAACTTATCCTTTTTACACAAGTTGTTGTAAGACAACTTTTCTACACATGAGGACTTATTAAGTTTCTTCAGGTAGATTGTGTATACTCTCTATGTTGAATAAGAGATGTTAACAAAATACACGATGCCCAGGTACTTGTGCTTCCTTGCATCAAATGATCGGGCATTGTAAGGATGCACTTTCCAACACATTTAAGCGTTGTGGTGAGAAGAACCTTCCTCACCAAGTACCTTTTGAGGAACTTCCTTCTTATCTTTAGGGACATGATCGTGTTACCTTGTGTGAGTATCGAATTCATCATCTTTATCAGGAATATTGCGTGATGTTATATCCTTGATTACATCTTGTGCCCAGGATGGTATGTTCTTTGAATTCGAACCCGTGTGATCTTAAGATGCCATTAAACAGATTGCAGATGTCTTTTGTTCAAGACATTCTATATGTACCCTTAAGGTATCCATTCCTTTTTGAAAATGTTTTTCTAAACACTTATCAAGGTATACTTTTCTACATGTCTCCGTAAGAAGTTCTTCTATAAGGATCTTATTTCTCATTTGTGAATGCTCCAGCGATTGAGTAAGATATTCACACTCTGAAGTTTGCTGATATACTTAGTTGCACAAGGACAACTTTTGTTCCAAATAATCAGCTAGATTATTTTCAAGACTGAGTGTTTCTCGCTTTCCTTCACAGATTCTTACATTTAATTGAACAATAAATTCTAGTACATCGTCCAGGCTATCATAGTTTTTTCCTGCTTCTGAATAATTTCAACATGTTTGAAAAACCTTTCTAACATTTTACGAAATTCAAAACTTGGGAGGACATTGAATCAAATTTCTTTTCCTTTTTAGAAACAGAAATATTTTCACCAGTGATTGGAGTCGGATCCAAAACATGTTCCTTTAGTTTTGGATTCATTCTTTTCTGATCAGGAACCTGATTCTCAATCAAGTTATCAGTCTTGGACTTTCTTCTTTATTTTTGAAAAAAATTACGTTCCTTTAATTTCCATTGACCTTTTGTGAGACCTTATTCTCGGCGTCTTGATGTACGTTAACTGAGTTCTCCATAAGTTTAGCTTTTCTTTTCTTATTTTGACTCATTTCTTATAGGTTGGATCGTACCAAACACAGATTGTTAGATCTTTTCGTGTTTGCCTGCTCTGATACCACTTGAAAATAAGAGGGTACCCAAATATACCACAATCTTTAAATTATCCACCTATAAGTCCTCTTACCGAAAGTGATTGTCTATGGACAAAGTCTAGACAATACAACAAATCGGTATTCACACTTTGTGTGATTGTCTATGGATACGAGATCGAGACAATACAACAATCAAAGTGTGATTACTTGATAATAGGTTTGGACTTAACCAAACTCTATAGGATCACTATCAAGTATTACGGAGTTAACGTTTGTGTAATTTACTTTAAATTATAATAACAACAATTATAATTGCGGAAAAGAAAAGTAAATGACAGAGCAAGATTTTGTTAATGAGGAAACCGCAAATACAGAAAAACCCCGGGACCTAGTCCAGAATTGAATACTCTCAGAATTAAGCCGCTATGCAAAACTAAACCAACTTCGTATAGTTGAGACCAAGCAACTAAACCTAGTTCACTTAGTTTCTTCAGTATACCTGCGCTTCTGACATTCAATAAGTGCACGCACTGTAACAATTCATTTGGATCGTATTCCAAACAGTAAAGGAACAACAAATCTGTTTGATAACAAATCTCTTGATTCTTTCAGATGAAGATATCTCAAGTCATACAAAAAGGCTCTTCTGTTTAACCAATAAACTCCTTTGCCTGGTAAGATCAATCTATCCAACAACTACCCAAAGTAGCAGAGTTTAGATTTGAAATCAATCAATCTAGATTCCAATAAGAAACTATAAGGTGATGCCGATCTTACAAAACTAACCAATCGAATAAATCTGATTCTAGTTGGATCCCAGCCGATCAAGGTTTGTACACACCCAAAGATATAGAAACCAAATAAGAAATCTTCTTTGTCTTCAAATCTTCTTTAATCTTCAATAAACACCTGCACAACACCACTTGAATCTCTTGTGATCAATCACGCACATAACGGAGTCTGTTAACAATGGATTATCACAAGATGTCTTTAGATATACAAACAGTTCTAAAGATCCCGTCGACACTTCGATCTAGAGAGCATTGCTCGGTCGAACTCGCAAGCGTTGCTATCTCAAGCTTGTTTGTCAAGTTTAGTTGCCAAAACTATAAGTCTTGATTTCTAGTCTACTTATAGCTAAGTATCGGATTAGGATAGTAATGTAGTTGAGATTTAGACTCCACGGCGTTCATCGAATTAAGAGGAAGAACTACTCAAGGGAACTTGTGGAACTTCATCATGTCATGAACCTGTTCTCATAGTTATGTAGTTATTAAGGGATAATTGGTTTTAATGGGTGTCTGTTAGCTAGTCGTTACTTAACTTCCCGTTTATCCTTCTGTTAATCTATTTTTAGTTATTAGTAGCTTGTGTAACTCGTACGTAGTGCAAGTGAGTCTAGTCTAGTACATATATTCCAGCCGCGTCTGTATTCAGATCTCATGAAGAATTATTAATCAAAATTGCTTTTCTTTCTAAATTTTTGTTCTCCCCAATCTAAGCTCTATCCTTAGAGATTCTGAGTTATTTCTGTGCTAATTTGTAGTGTAGATCACTACAATTGGTATCAGAGCACTCTTTCCTGAGTGACACGGTTACAATGGAGAATCAAAAAGAATTTGATGAGCTAGCTAAGAAGGTTGATTCTATGATGAGTATTCAAGAAGACATAGTTAGGGAATTCAAGGATAATTACAACAATCCTTCACCACAGCTTATCACCAGCATTAAGAATTTATCTGCTGAATTGAAGGTTGTACAAGATCGTTTGAGCAAAGTGAAAATCGATGAAGGCTTGCCGGAACTCTCATTTGGATTCACACCCAAAATCGATGCGGATTTGATAGTAACTCCTACAACAGCAGAATAAGGTAATTGTCGATCTACACCCAAAATTGATTTTACTGATATTAATGGAGCCGGTGCTACTAATTTAGTTAAGGATTACAAGGTGAGGTCGAAATTTTTGGATTATCAAGAGGGTAAACCCTTCTTTTCTGAAAATAATTCTCGTAATGCTGCTTTGGATTTTCAAATTAGAAAGGCTACACATATTGAGGTAGACATATTGAATCAGATGTGCAAAGTTGAATTTCAGCAGTTTGAACGGTGGAAGTTTTTTGATGAAAATACCAGAAATCAATTTTATTCTTACTTCACCAATTCTATCAGGTTATATTTCGTCACACACCCAAGTCAAATTGCTTATATATATGATGTTTTATCTAGTGATGAGCATACTCGACTGATATTTGATCGAGGAAGAGAGTTTGATGAGTCTGTTATCATGAATAAATACAGTAATGATTTTAGTTATGGGCTGATTGTAAAACTTGGGTATGGTGTAGAACTGTTGTTTGCTGATTCGAATGCGTTTCTAGTTGTTAAAAATGGTGACAATTGTTATGATAGGAAACTGTTTGTGAAATTGTTACAGCGAGGTGGTATCACCATTTATAGTTATGGTTGAAGGTTGTTTGATCTTGGTAAAGATCTTGACTTACTTAGAAGTGGAAATTCTGTCTGTAAGCTAACTCTGGAACCTGGGTACTGTTTTGATCTCTTATTCGAGCACTCGGATGTGTTTTTATTCGTTAAAAGTGGTGATTGTCGTGATGCTAGCAAGCTGTTTAATGAAAAGCAACTACAAGGCAGTATTCTCTGGACTGTTTTAAATCATTTGATACTTCATATAACAATAAGAATTCATTATATTATCGCATAGGATATGCTTGATCAAGGGATGGGTGGAGATATCAATTTTCTAACTCAAATGGGAAAAGTTCAGAGAGGTTTTGTTGCAACAACTTCAAATACAAGTCAGAATCGACTGAACAGCACAAGCATGAGTGTTGGTGGGTTATTTCATATGTGGGCAACATGTGGAAAATATTTCTGTGATAGCCTGGTGTTGATGGTGGATTTTCAACAAGGGATAAAATCGTAAAATCTTGATTCTGCATGTTTCTGACCTGGCTTCAGCAACGCATGTGATGATTCGTTTTTTACGATCCGTGAACCGTTTCACGATCTATGACTGAGTGAGCATTCCTCTCAGAGCCATGATGAATATGTTTCTAGAAAGGCCTCCCACTAGCTGAGCGTTCGATGCTACACATTTCATCGTGCCCTCTATGTAGAAGAACGATTAGGCAGTCCTCTAGACATAATTGTTTGTTAGAGGGCTTAACGCCTTTAAGACGTCGGCGAACTCGATGTTCCCTGACTACATAGAGATACCCCCCTCTACATAGAAAAACGATTGGGCGGGTTCTCTGGACATAATTTTTTGTCGGAGGGCTTAACGCCTTCATGACATCGGCGATACTCGTTGTTCCCTGACTATGTAGAGAGATCGTGTATAGATTCAGGCGGCTCTTTGGACATAATTGTTTGCTGGAGAGATAAACGCCTTCAGGATATTAATGCTGCACGTTGTTCCCTGACTATGCACTCTTCAGAACGAGTATGATGATTCAACTATCTCATATCTCTTCTGCAATAGATTAGTTCTACCATGACATTCACCGACTGAATTCCTAGAAGATAATCTATTTTATCTCATTACTCCGTTCCCCGGCTGATCCCCGGCTGATCCCATGGATTAGTAATAGATAACCATTTTATCTCATTACTCCGTTCCCTGAATCCCCCGACTGGATTTCATGGATTAGTAATAGATGCTTAACTCTTTTATTACTCCGTTTCATGAATCATTCCCAGCTGAATTTCATGAATTAGTAATAAATATTCAATAATCGGTCGTATGACCGTCATCGAATAAGTCCTGAGAAAATGGTGCAAGTGTACTAGACAATAAGGCACAAACGAGCACCCAAACACACGAACGAACGATCAAATTATGGACAAACGAGCGACTCATGGAGAAATAATATTAAATAAAAATAAACAAGAGGCGCGGGACCGGGCCAATAAACCGGCCGGCCATGCCGTAGGGGCCGGTCCCCCTCTCCATTATTTTATTTTATTTTTATTTCCTCCCTCATCTCACAGGGATTCCCTCATCTCACATAGATTTCCTAATTTGAGCAAACTCCCTCATTTGACAGAAACTGTTAGTTTTCCATACTTTTATCAAACAAAATAGGGAAAGGTGTCACGAGACCGGGCTACCTAGCCGGCTGGCCATGCCCTAGTCGTGGCCGGTCCCACACCTCACAATTTTCATCATCTCATGGAACTCCATCGTTTGACCGAAAACCCTAGCTTTTCAATATTTTCTCAAATATTGCTCAAACATTAAAAATTATGAATTCAATGTATTGTTCTTAATCTAAGAGAATTGACCCCCTTTATCTATACATGTGGTACGGAGAGAGTATTAAATACAACCTAAAAGGGCTTTACAAAACGAGGAAAAGCCCATCTCCTTGCATCATCCCTTAAATCCGGAATCAAAATATTTGAAGGTGTATATGCTCATTGATTACAAAGACCGTCATTTGCTCAACATTGCTAGGGAGGGTATGGGATTTGGTACCCTCCCTAGTAATCTGGTACTGCTTCCTTCGACATTAAATTTAGAATTTAACACTCGTGACGATCGGATACAAAGTAGGGCTCAAACAAGATTCTTTCGTAATTAACTCTTCCAACCGAAGGTGATAAAATGCTTCAAGGGTGGACCTTCGTCTCACTTGGTAGTTGGTACAGTCCACGAGATCACTAGAGTGGGTTTAGCATTCCACTTTGGAAATTGGGTACGGAAATGCTAAAAGTACCGAAAGTTTATCCCGAGTAGATCTCCAGACAGAGATAAATTAGGGGACCCACTTCCACCACTCCCAATCCCGATGCTAAGAACGTTTATTTTTAGAATAGAAAGTTTTTTTTCTAAATTTTATTGCCCTGGATTTCCCACCTGCTTTTTTGAATTCTATCAAGATTTTACTCCTACAATCACTTTTTGATTGAGACAATATCCGTGGGAAGGACTGATTTGAGGATGAGGAATTAGCAGACCTACTCGCTTTCTTCCTTCCCGTCCTCGATGGCCTTAACTAAATCTAAGGACTGGTTCAGTATTATCTCTATATGTGTTAGATAGAATCAAGATGTATCGAGTAGTCACAAATTAAACCAATGCAATTCCGTCTGCAAGGAGACATTGCTTTTGCTAATTCGAATTGAAGGGTTATATCAAATCGGTCTTTTTTCGGCGTCATATACATAGTTAGCGCATTCGTCATAGTTAGCAGCTCTATATCAAGGTCATCATCGATATCGTCACTAGTTCAATTGTGAACCGATTTAAGAGGCCTTTGTACAGAGATTATCGCCTTAGCTATCAGCACTGGGTGAGGAATATCCTTTCTTAAAGGCTGCGTTTTGATAGTCTATTTCTTTATCGAGGAAACAAGGAACTCCCGCGAAAGGCTACCCCTTAGTTTCAGCAAAATCTCGTGCTGAAAAGCGTGGAGGTTCGAGTCCTCTTCAAGGCATAATATTGAGAATGCTCATTCAATGAGCAATTCAATAAGAGATCTCGGATCGAATCGATATTGATAGACCGAGTATCTGTTGATACGAAGTATTCCGGCGATCCCTACGATCCGAGTCCGAGCTGTTGGAATTGGAATAAGTTCGGCAGTGGATCACTAAATTTTGGAGATCTTCTCTATCTAATGAATGGGGAGTCCACTTTGAAATCGTCCGCCCTGCACCACCCCCTCATGCGATGCAAAAAATACCTCTCATTTTTGTAGGTTCGAATCGTCGGTCTAACAAGACTAGATCGCTTCCAATCGGGAATTCAATCAAAAAAAGCTGGATCGGCAGAGCTCCTTGTTAAACAATTATGATCTTACTCGATATAGCTCCGTGCTTAAAAGCTTAGGTGGGGGTCTTACTAGCTCACTTCACACTATTACAGAACTTGGAGTCTCATTTGTTAAGAAGTGAGTCAAAGGCACCGGATGATCCCTCTCAAAATGTGGATAAGTACTAAATGGAATAGGTATTAGTTTGGTAATGGTTGGAACAACAAACTTAGATTCGGCAAGAATCTCATTTTTTGGTAGTACGAAGGGGGAATTGGCCCAATTTTTTTTTTTTGATATTTCAATTGAGGTTCCCACTCAGAAACATACTTATTAGAATTAGGTCCAGATCTCATGTCAGTCATGAAATACCTCATGCATTAAGACTCAAACTTGATCTCCCATTGCCTGTAAGAGAACTTCCTCGCCTAAGAGACTTAAGGGCTTGAGAGACTTTGCCCTATCCACTACTCGTTATCCAATAGATTTCCTCTATGAGGGAGTAAGAAAATGTAAAAACCCGCGAATATCGGCAAAACAACAATTATTGTTAACCAATCTGAGGGGCATTTGTGTCTCAAAAATGAAATTTCAGATATGTTGAATAACTATCAGTATCATTGATGGTTACGTCACAGATTGATAACAGTATAACACAATGAGGAAAAACTTAGATGGATCACATCAATTAATACACTAGTCTTAAACCACGGAATGGACAACTTACTGAAGCACAAAATCAACTAAAACATTCGTATCAAGTGAACCAAATTGCATCTCATAGAAACTACACACAAGTTACCACGACTGCGAAAACTCCAAGGGGACAACAATGGCAAAATACAAAATTAGGGCCTCAAGAAGCATCATAATATAAGTAAAAAAAAAATTCTATTATTCTTCTTCTTTTTCTTCTCCGTCGTGACGAAGATGACAATCATAAAAAGAAAAACTAAGAAAACCCATCACTTATTTTTGCAAAAATACAAGATCGCCTATGCGGTTGGGAAAATTCATATTTCCCAATCGTAGACAAATCCTACTGGGAAAATTCATACTTCCCAATCGAGACGCCTACATTGGGGAAAATTCATACTTCCCAACCAGAGACGGTCAAAGATATACGGTTGGGAAAACTCATATTTCCCCACCGTAGGTTGTCTATGGTTGGGAAAACTCATATTTCCCAAAGTAGACACTTCAAACCTTTTTTCAAAAACCCAATTCGATCGATTCCGCTTATCCATGCATTGAAATCAATTAAATAAGATGGGCTTTGATTTTTACCTTATTGAAGTTATTGCGGGTGGATTAAATGGTGTTAATCGATAATGAATTATTTTGAGAATTGACGATTAATCGAAGAAATATGCGATGGAATATAAGCCTTGTGATCCTTACAAAAAAACGCTTGTTTTTCTTTTTCACTAGTGGTCACATTTAAGTTGGAAGATTCTGGGGGCGACAAACAGGAAATAAAGACAGCGAAACTAGTCCTCATCCATTCCTGCCCCAGCGGGCCGATGATCTCTCCTTGGTCCACCTGCTTGTTTTGCCATTATAATCTGCAGCCGTGTAGAAAAGGACCACATATTTAGTTATATATCAAACGACAGCATCTAAAAGATAAAACGAGTTGGTGCAGAGAAAGAGAATCATACCTGATCCACTCTAAGTACAGTGCACACGGCTTCTGATGCGTATTTGAGGGCAAAGAATCTGACATAGATGAAACACTACATTAGTAAAATGATATCAAAACACTGTGTTAACTGAAAAGGAACGATTATCAAAAGGCAGCTTACTTGGTTACATGAAGGTCCCAAATACCCAAGCTGGAAATATCCTTGCATACACCTTCTTCCAAGTCTATACCCACTTTGGAGTTTCCAGCCACATGTTCAGCATATAGAGACGATATAATCTCCATCGAATTAAGCCCAGCATTTTCAGCAAGGCTCCGGGGAACCATTTCGAAGCTCTCGGCAAATTTGGTAATAGCATACCGATCCAATCTGCACGAAGGGAAGTCGTTACAGTGATGACAGGCCAGTGCACACGCAAATATCCAAAATATCACTGTCCCATGTCCCCGCATCATAAACATGCATGCTGCACTGGACATAACTGGTACTTGTGTGCTATCCAGTCTTAGGATAATCTGGATTAAGGTATGATTGAAGTTCTCAATCATCAAGCAAGAGTAGCTTAATTTGGACAAATTAAGTTTTTGGTTAAGTGGCCAACTCATCAAGTCAAGAGTAGTTTTTTAATCACCTTATGAAAAGGTCCAAAATCCACTGTTCTCAGCAGAAGGTAGTAAACAATATAATTTTAGTTTTTAACAATTATTATCATCTTTAAGTCTAGTTCACTAGGAAGGAGAGCCAAAGAATTCAGCCATGTATTTCTATATCAGTAAAAGTCCATTTTCAGAAGTAGAGCAGCTAAGTCCTAATGCTAGGATAGCCATTCAGTGCATCAAGCAAATTTGCATAAAATACAATATTAGCCTTGCACCTACTAGTTATAGTCCTCCTATAACCACCATCAATAATTGCCCCATTTGCATTCGACTACCCCACCTTTGAACTGAATTTTGATGCTGCATTTGATATCTCTTCTAAAAAGCTGGTATTGGTTTGGTAACACAAGGATCTTCTTGGCAGGAAGAGCAGTATGTCAGAGCAAGCTGAAGCTCAAACCCTTCTAGAGGCAACTTGCTAACTAAAGGTATTGCAGAATCAGCATGTCATGCCCAATGTAATCATAGAAGGTGATTATGAAAATGTAATAGATCCTGTGACGCCTAATTATAGGGTTGTTAGATGGAAGAATTTCTATCTTCTCAATGACTGCAAGTTAGCTCTTAGATGTTTGTCTGCGTTTTACTGTGTTTTTGTATGTAGGGTGTGAAATAAAGCTGCTAATGTCCTAGGTAAAGCAGCGAATTTGAGTCTCATGTACCAGTCTTGGTTTGGTTGTCGCCTATGCTCCTCACTACGGTTCTGGACATTAAGCTCGTGTTTATGATTTATCTTTCTTTTATGATCAAAAAGAAAAAAAGTAGAGCAGCTAAAACTGGCTTGGAAATGCGCACAAAAGCAACAGAAAAGAATAAATTAAATAAAAACCTACATACCCAACTTCTTTAAAGGAAAATTCCTTCAATTGTCTTGCTAATTCAATTTCTGTTGCTGCAGCTCCAGGGACTATGCGGCTGTCCCTGCACATTGCCTAATAAATAAAACAGCGTTATAATCTGGATGTAAAAACTCTTTCTTATAAAGATGTAACGAGATCACTTTTTCAGTTGAGTCCATCTTCAGCAATAAAGTACCTTGTAGGTATTCACTCCATCATCAACAGCTCTCTCAAGGTCATCCAATATACTGTCAGTACTTCCTCGTAAGACCACTGTGGCTACAGAGTTTCCACCCTCCTCGTTCTTCACAACAGTGACCTATTAAATGAAAATGTAACATATGCAACCTATAAAAATCTCCAGGAGATATAAACAAAAGAATATTTAAGAATCTGGAACAACAGCAAACTGAAAGAAGCATACCCGAGCACCGCCAATCTCCTCTACTGAGATTGAATCAGCATGTCCTAGATCATCAGGGCTAGGTTGTCTAAGATTCAACTGTTTCCACAAGTACATAAACAAGAAAATTCACAGGAAATTCTACAAAAGCATATTGGAATTCATTTGGTCGTGATAGTGGGCTTACAAGAGCGATTGATCCAGTAGTACGGCAAAACCGTCTAAGTTCAAACTTTGAACTGATTTTCAAAACCATAAGCCTGGAGGTAAAGAAAAAGTTTAGCAAGGTTATTTCAAAAATACTTCACGTGCATAAAAAATGAATCTCATCACAATAAATTGTTTATGATAGATGAATGCACTATGGAAAATCGACAAAACACATGGTTTTTTAGTTTTGGAAAAAACAGGGAACCTCTATATACATATGCACAAATGCTGTTGTGTGATTCACATGATGAAGGCTGGATTTCATTGAAATAAACTATGAAGTGCAATTCATAAGAAACCAAACAGTTGTCATACTTATAACGTTCGCAGAAATGTAACGCCATCTCTCCAACTGCTGCTCCACTGACGATGACTTTAGCACCTGAATCAGCGACAGACTTGATAAGCTCCTCAATTTTTGCTTCCTCAGTATTCCCATAATTCTCAAGCTGAAAGACGCCATGGTATTATCAGATTGTTTCCGAGAGAAAGATGAAAATGCAAGCATCATACTTCAGAAATTCACACAAAGATTTCAACACTGAGTCTAACATACTTAGCCTTACAAAGCTGCCTTGTAGAAGGCTTCTAATTTCAAGAATGCACATGATGTAAAGGTACCACTTTCTATAAACTTGTTACACTGCAGCTAAACGATTTCTATAACTCAATATCAGAAAGAGTACATAAAGTTATTCTCTTAAAAGCCTTGCTCCAATATCTAACCTGCTCAGCACTATGAATAAGGACAGTTCCCTTTGTCTCAGTAGCACTGGTGTCAACACCTCCAACAAACACAGCAATCTACAGAGAAGAATGAAGAAAATGGATTCAGTCAAATTAGTAGCAAGATATGAACTAAAATCAGCAACCACGGAGTGAAAGAGAAAGCAATTGCACATGCAATAACTAGAAGGAAGCAAACTGAAATACAAGATACCAATATTTGGGTGCAGGCAATTAATACAGGTCAAAAGTAAAACAACCAAACAATTTAAACTGGTGGGTTCACTTAATTTCATGCTCACAAGGGTGATGAACCACACGGTATACAAAAAAAAAGACATAAGATTGCACTGTCTTTATATTCTGTGGGTTCCTGCCAAACCATATATGACCCCCATCTAATTCATAATAAAATGCTGGGAACAGCTGATTTTTTTAGAAACCGCATTTAGAAATCAGATTGGATAGTTGAATGTCCTTACAAATCAGTTAAATGGGATTACAAGAACCATGCCGAAATAAAGTGTCTGTGCCAACACTTCACTTGGGTGTAAATGGAGAATCGAGTATAGTTATAAGTACAGTTATCACCAGGTACAGATTTAAAGCGCGTAGACATAACCTTTACTCGGGGACATAATTAACCGTATCGAAGTTGAATTATAACTACAGGCCACCGACTACATTTTAAGTCTTACCATTTTAGATGAAAACTACAGAACAAGGAGAGCACACATGATTGCATCATCATAAGTCTATTCATAGTTCATCTACATTACCAAATAATGGAAGGAAACATTTCAGGATCATGAAAATAGGTCTTTTCTTCGCCTCACCTTTGCCTTTTCCACCCTTTTTATGCTCCCAGAGGCATCAGCTTTTAGGACCATACCCCGGATAACCATCGAATTGTGCAAACTTCCTCCTTGAAGCTTTGCAACACGCACATTATCCACATTAAAGTTTGTGGGATTCTTGGGGCATACCTGGATACACGCCTGAAGTGCAAAACAGTTCACTGCTGTTAATCTGATTTAAATCTAGTAATAATGGTAACCAAAGGTGTCTCTGTCAAGAATAACAATGAAACAAGAGGATGGCGAGTTGGTTGTAAATCATTACATCAGCAATAAGAGGGCACAATATACTTTCGTGATCAAATTGCTTGCTAGCAACAACAGCTTTTATTCGAGAAGCAACTTCTTCTGTGTTCCGCACATCCATTGTCTCTGAACCCTTCTCCACCAAGCTCTCTAAGATTTCAACTGTCTTTGAACCAAAACAAAGATAAGACAAAGTCAGAAAAAAAAAACATGCACCATACTAAACAGTTACTCACTTAACCAAATATCCGAGAGTTCTAACAGATAGTGATTACTTGATAAATACTACTCACAGACCTTATTGGTCCCTTTCGTGTATCCGCTGATGATTTCGCTCGGGTGCAGTCCAATTCTGATTAACTCCTCTGCCTTCTGGAGAAGCTCTCCAGCAAATGATATAGTGAGGTTAGCTCCATCTCCGATTTCCTCCTGTTGCGCTTTAGCTGCTAGCACTAGAAGTTTGGCTGCAGGGTGCTGAACCTCAAGCTCGTTGACAATTGTCGCGGCATCATTTGTGACAAATAGCTTGTCCCGATGATCAATGATCATCTTATTCATACCTGAACATAATCATTAGAAAAAGTTGGTTTACATAATGAAAGAGAGAATCGATTCTTCAAAAAGTAGTCTATATTTTCCGGGCAGTATGCTGTTAACTAGAAAAACATGAATCGGCTTCAAAAAAAAAACAAAAACAAAAAAGGCTTACGAAAAACTACTAGGGTTACGAAAACTTAGCCCAAAATCAATCTCGAATCTGTATCACTTGAAATAAAAGGCTTGACATTACAAATAAGCTGAATCATTATCGAGAATGAGATTACCATTAGGACCAAGAGAGGTTCGAGTACTATTAGAGAGCTGCTTGCAACCATCAATGTTTTTCATAACAGCTTCATCGAGTCCAGAGAAATGCTTATGACCTTGTTTCAGCATTGAGCTGATTCCAAACTGCTGCATTTTTATTTTGCAACAAGAAATCTCTTTTGATTTGAAGAAAATATTTCTAAGTGAAAAAAAATCTCTTGTGAATGTTGGCAGAAAGAGTGAGATAGTAAACCCTATTTGTTGATGAATGCACCCGTGTTTGTGCCTTTAGTCTATGTACCCACACTTTAATCTATATTCTGATAGCAGTTTCAAACCATGATCTCAAAGATCTGCACATTACCCGGAATCTGCAAGGATAAAAGTTTCCAAACGCCTCCCAGTACTCTTTAATTGGAAATGCATTGAAAATGTTCTTCCGACCAATGCTAGGCTCATGCAATATAGAACCCAAACTAATTCTTGTTGCCCGTGTGATACTAACTCAATTGAAACTGCTGAACATCTCCTCTTATTTTGTCCTTGTGCGAAATCTATTTGGTCCAATACTCCATTTGGTCACTATGTCACTTTTGAGGAAAAAGAAGCTTTTGACATTGATATTAGGAATTGGTTTGATAATTGGTTAAAGAGTAATAAATAGTGTTGCAATTAAACAGCCAATATTTGTCACGGCTTGGTGTATTTGGAGAGACAAGTGTTTTCGAAATTTTCAAAATAAAAATGTCACTCCAATAAGTACTGCCAACTCTGCAATGAAACTGATAGCAGATATTGATCGTAGCATGTTTGTTGTTCAAACTCAACCAGTAATTCCAACTGCGCCTCTTCAGGCCCCGAAAAATAATGGCATGCCGGATATGTGTAGTATACCTTGTTGTGATGCACGTTTTGACAAAGACACTAATGAAGCTGAATCTGGGATTGTTTTATATGATATGACAGGGATCTTCAAAGGATGCAAGCTCATCAAAGGAGTAGCAAGAACGGCGGAAGAAGCAGAATGCATTGCCATATTTGAAGGGATAAAATGAATGGAAGACAAAGGCATAAGCAGTTTCTGCATTCATAGTGATTCAAAAAATGCAATCACTTACTTTATTAATAATAATAACCAACTGTGTTGGTTTAGTAAAACTATACTAGTATAACCGTTGCCACGGTGGGAGGGCCGGCCGAAAAGAATCTGAACATGGGGTTCGTCTGCGACTACTTTCGTCACGTTTAAGAAAATGTGATACTTTCACCCGTTTCTGAAAAAGTGATACTTTCGCCCCGTTTCAGAAAAAGTGATATTTTCTATTTTTCTGAAACAAGGCGAAAGTATCACTTTTTCCGAAACGGGGCGAAAGTATCACTTTTCCCGAAACGGAGCGAAAGTTTCACTTTTCTTGAAAACGGGTTGTGAGAGTTCCACTTTTTCAAAAACGGAAAATTAGTCGATCCATAAACCAAAATATGGTTGCATGATGTGTTATGCATCCTTTGTGGTGGTTTGCATAATGGCTATGCATTCAATTTTCGAGAATTGTGCCTAAAATTAAAGTATCATTTTTCTTGAAACGGAGGGAGTACATCGTTTTATTAGTTGCAACGGAAAATTAGTTGATGCATAAACCAAATTTTTTCTACATAAAGTATTATGTATCTTTTGTGGTGGTTTGCATAATAGATATACATTTAATTTTCTAAAATTGTGCCTAAAATGATAAATACCTCCGAATTTTTCGTAAAAACTCTAAATTTGATATTGTTGTTTGTACTTGTTGCGTAGAGTTTTTTATAACCTTTCCAACGAGATAAATTTTGTAAAATTCCAAAACACGGATTTTTAGATATGTTATATTAAAGTTTGGTTTCCAATTATACCCCTGAAAAGATAGGATACACAAAGAGTTATAGTAATTGGACTAAAAGGGAGGGACATTTTTGGTTTTTCGGCCCTAACCATTTCCAATCTTTTTGTGTCAATTGATCACTTAGATTTTACAAAAAAGTGACCATATAAAGGTCCTCCCTCGCTTCGCTCGGTCGGCCCAATTAGATGATTGTCAATTTCTTTTAAACAATTTTTCATTCTCAAGGATATATTATGTTAACTGGAAATTTATTTCTTCAGCTGATAAAGCAGCAAAATACTGTAGAAGGCATAATGTAACAGGGGAATGGCTAGGTGATAAACCCGCCTTTCTCCTAAACATGTAATATTTTTCTTTGGAATGAAATTAATTATCTTAGCAAAAAAAAAAAACGCCTCCCAGTACAATAATTCGGGTTTGAGACTTTCCCGTTACCATCATTTTCAGCACCAAAAACAGAGTAATTGAGAGTAGACTTAATTCCAAGCGCAACAACAGCTCCATTGATATACAAATCAAGATTTTTAATTAGAATCTTATCGATCATACAGTTTGATCTAGAATTTTTGGGTTATAAGAGAGTTTTTTTTTTTCAGGTAAGAGAATAGATTCACAAAACAAGTTTATGAATTTACTTCCTTAAAACACATGTAAGACATTGTTTCCTAGGATGAAATCCTCACCTCATACCCATACATAATCACAATATCATTTAAACGATTATGTCGATGTCTTATCTACAAAGTTTAATGGTTAAGCAATAAACCTCGTATTGTATTCCTTAATACTATGTCTAACTAGAGTGTTCATGCTTCGCAGTTTTGTTTTTCAATATGAACGACTTGAAAGATACGTTAGGGAATGAAACAGTTCAAGTCAAATATCACTAACCTCAAGTGGAAGGACAATGTTGTCGTTGTAGCTTCTTACTTCTTCACTTCTTCATGTCTTCGCAATACTTGTAATGTCTCATATCCTAATACTTTCAAGCTAACCTATACGAAGTTGACTCTAGTACATAATCAAGCGACTCTTTAAATGAGTTTTGATTCACTAAAATATGACAACCAAACTTGACATACCAACGCGAATTTTGGAATAATACCCATACTACGCATAATGACTAAAAGGAGTAAGAGAATAGATTCACAAAACAAGTTTATGAATTTACTTCCTTAAAACACATGTAAGACATTGTTTCCTAGGATGAAATCCTCACCTCATACCCATACATAATCACAATATCATTTAAACGATTATGTCGATGTCTTATCTACAAAGTTTAATGGTTAAGCAATAAACCTCGTATTGTATTCCTTAATACTATGTCTAACTAGAGTGTTCATGCTTCGCAGTTTTGTTTTTCAATATGAACGACTTGAAAGATACGTTAGGGAATGAAACAGTTCAAGTCAAATATCACTAACCTCAAGTGGAAGGACAATGTTGTCGTTGTAGCTTCTTACTTCTTCACTTCTTCATGTCTTCGCAATACTTGTAATGTCTCATATCCTAATACTTTCAAGCTAACCTATACGAAGTTGACTCTAGTACATAATCAAGCGACTCTTTAAATGAGTTTTGATTCACTAAAATATGACAACCAAACTTGACATACCAACGCTTGGTGGATTCAACCGAGCTATGCTCTAACAATCTCCCCCTTTGTCAATTATAGTGACAATACTCTTACATCATATGGATAAAAAAATTACAAGAATTCATTACACATACGCTTGATTCCCGAATTCAACAACACAATAACCTGTATACATTCAATCCTTAAATGCCGCTGTTGACATTATGATAACAAAGAATATTACTCCCCTAAAGGTAAGATAGGTAGATTTTATCAATCCGCACGTCTTTGTTATTCCTTTGTAATGATATGTTACTCCCCCTTAGTTTATGCTTTCACTCTTTCGTTAGATAAACGTTTAAGCACCAATGTCCTTTCCCTTAGTGATACCAATCAATATAAAATCAATGCCGGTATCACTTGTTTACTCCATATATTTCTCCCCCTTTTTGTCACAAAATGACAAAGAAACGAAAAAAATAAAGGACAAACCGAAAAGAATCTTACTCTCAAAATAGACTTGCAACCTATAGAGTTAAGCACGAGGGTTCCACACACCATTTTCGATAACCAATATCAAAACCGAAACTACAAAGTAATTTTGTTTTGATATGTTATCAAGGAAACAATTGCCCGAAGAAATTTTCCCTAATAGTTTAGCAAACCAAAAATCAACTAAGCACCTTAGTCTCTTTGTTAAACCGATTGTACAAATACAATCGCTTGTTCGATAAGACCAAAATAAAGATAACTCTATTTTTCTACTTAGGTTCTAATTATCCATATAACTTAGACCTTTCAGTTTTAAACAAGACAAGTACTAGGTTAGTTAACTAGCATTTCTTGTTAAGGAATTCGATTAAACTTGAATAACCGAAACCTCCACTTTGATAAGTCTAACTAAGATCATAATTAACTTAGTTTCTCTTATCCTGAATCGAATTGGACTAAACAATTCATCCCGTAAACATTTTCTTTCGTTAAGCCATAAACAATTCATACAAACCAAAATAAATCAACTTGCATAATTATTCACCTCAACTGGAAGCAATTGAAACAACATAGACATTAAAGCACCGTAATTGCACCGAAATTTTGTAAGCCTAAACAATTGATACCACACAATAAAGCAAGATAACAATAGTTTTTCTTAACCGGAACCAATTGAATCACACACACATCCATACACACATAATGGAATAAAACTTCAGTTGTACTGAAATTTTGTTAAGCAAAAGCAATAAATATACGCAATAAAATCAGGCTTTTTTAAACAGGAAAACAATTAACTAACAAAATTGTTACCTCAAATTTCGCATCCTCTTCTCCAATATGTTTGCATCTTCTTCCAGGGAGAATTGATATCGAAATATCATTATGTTGCCATCCTTTAGCAAAACAAAAGAATGACAACAACCAACATTTACCAGAGAAAGGTTGAAAACCGGTTTTTAACTATTGCAAGCAAAAGTTGAAAACCCTCAAAACACATATGCTTTTATGCTAAACCAAAACCGATTCAACATATTGTGACTTTTTCACATATTGTTTCTATCCGAACCCCTCATGATCCTTTGATAAAGCAACATGGGATAGAACTTAATCCTGCTAAATCAAAAAGTCACCCAAACCATAAGGGTTCACAACATTATGAGATCGCATATCAGGGTAATAAAACCGAAATTAAACATCTCATAAACATACATAGCAATAAGATAAAGCATTCAAGCACAGGCTATGTAAATCAAAAACTATCACAAGAAAAATTATAAATCAAATAATTTTATTCATAATAGTTTTATTCATAATATACTTAATACAATCATTGAAAGAAATCAAAAATTGATGTCTATTTTTTTGCAACTCAGTCCTTCATATCAGTTCTAAATGAAGGCGTATTACTACTCTCAGTCTTCAGCTTGTGAATTTTTTCAAGTAGAAACCCTTGTAGCTTGACCAGAACTTCTTGCAGGTGAGAAATTTTCGTGAAGGATTCTGCAAGAGCATGTAATTCTGTCTTTGATTGAACACAAAAGTGTGTCAATGCTTCAATACACTGGTCTTTCCTCAGCGTATTCTCTCTTTCCTTCTTGCTAAGCCAATCTCCTTTTTTGATTTTACTCTTAATATCAAGAGAATATCCAGACTTAATCTTAAGTTTATCTTTCTGATCTAGAATCTTGCCATAAGAAGATGTTGGATCTAGACTCATGGTTCGGACAAGGAATGACCAAAGAATGAGAAGGATCTTTTTATAATTTTCATACTTCCAAAAATATACTCCCTCCGTTTCTGGAAAAGGGATACTTTCACTTTTTCAATTTGGCTTATTTTAGGCTAAAATGAAAAAGTGAAAGTATTTCTTTTCCAAAAACAGAGGGAGTAATATTCCTATAAATACGAATATATCAAATATTTTTAATTACTAGATTTTATTCCCATAATCTACACATAAGTGCCTTGATTTTCCTTCTTCCTCACTCAATTCGGCACACAAGGTGGGGAAAGAATTCTATTACCGATCAAGTGGTATTAGTATGAGATTTTCTCTCATTATGGGATTTCGAACAACCAGAGTGTCCTTGATCTAGTATTGTATGAGAAATTCTCATCTTGTTACCTCGAACTAATGAAGTATCTTGAGATTGACTTGGGTTTCCTATGTAACTATTAGCAATTCTGTTTTTGAGACAGTTTTTGCATCTTGTCTTATTTTTTTCCTTTACCATTAGATGATTTAATAACATCAGAAGACATGTCCATTTTTAAAATGGGTAAATCACTAATGGAGGAGGAAGAAATAAGATTGACAACTAATGCAATATTAGTTGTTTCCTCTTCTTCAGAATCGTATGAATCAGAGGTCTCATCTAGAGTTACAGCCAAAGCCTTTCTTCCAGTGTATTTCTTAAGATTGGGACAGTCTTTAGCAATATGACCAAACCCTTTACACTTAAAGCACTGAGACTGATATTCATCATCTTCTTCATGATCCTTTTTGACAGGAACTCGATAATATGGGCGAGAAGATCGATGAGTATCCTTAACGAATCTCTTATTTCTCTTCTTTAAGAGATCTCGAAACTGTCTAGTAATCAATGATAATGATTGTTCAATTTCATCATCAGAATTTTCTGCAATCTGTTCATCTGAATCATCCATCTGTCTATTCCTCTCCATTGGAGCTTTCAGAATTTTTGCAGCTTTAAAAGAAATTCCTTTACTTTGAATAGACTATGATTCATGGTCAAAGATCTTTAACTTTCCAACGAGTGTGCTTCGTGAGAGAGTTGAGAGATCATTTGCTTCTATGATTGCATGCTTCTTAGAATCGTATCTTGGTGGCAACCATTTGAGAATTTTGAACACTATATCCTTTTCAGAGATAGTCTTTCCAAGAGAGAAAGAGGCATTAATTATCTCAGAGAGTTTAAGATGAAACTCTTCAAAAGTGTCGTTGTCATCTATTCGAAGGTTTTCCCAATCGGACGTAAGAGTTTGTAGTCTAGCTTCTTTTTCTGAAGTGTTTCCTTCGATATGATCTGAAGATTATCCCAAGCTTCTTTCGAAGTTTGACATGTTGATACATGATGTTGTAGATCACGACTTACAACATGTATTATAGCATTCAAACCATCTGAATTCTGCTTTGCAAGCGCCTTTTCTTCGTTTGAAAAATCTACTAAGTGTTTAAACTCAGTTTCTGAATTTTCTATCTTTGGACAAATATAACCATCGACGACTAATAGCCAAGTATTAAAGTCTCATGATTGAAAAAAAGATCTCATAGCAGATTTCCACCATAGATAGTTTGTTCCGTCAAATCTTGGCGGTACGTTAATTGAAGTCGATTCATGAGAACTCGAGTTCATTCTTATAGGTTGGATCGCACTAAACAAAGATTGTTAGATCTTTTCGTGTTTGCCTGCTCTGATACCAATTAAAATGGCGAGGGTACCCAAATATACCTCAAGCTAAAACTTTTCCTACCTATAAGTCCTTTCTCCGAAAGTGATTGTCTATGGACTGAGTCGAGACAATACAACTAATCGGTTCACACTTCGTGTGATCGTCTATTGATACAGATCGAGACAATACAACAACGAAGTATGTTTACTTGATAAGAGGTTCAGACTTAACCAAACACAATAGGATTACTATCAAGTAAAATAGGAATTAGCGTTTGTGTAATTTACTTTAAATTATAATAACAAACAATTATAATTGCAGAAAATAAAAGTAAATGACACAACAAGATTTTGTTAACGAGGAAACCGCAAATGCATAAAAACCCCGGGACCTTGTCCAGAATTGAATACTCTCAGGATTAAGCCGCTATACAAAATTAAACCAACTTCGTATAGTTGATACCAAGCAACTAAACCTATAGTTCACCTAGTTCCGTATATATTCCCACGCCTCCAACTTATGAATAAGTCACGTACTTGGAACAATTCATTTGGTTCGTATTCCAAACAGTAAAGGAACAACAAATCTGTTTGGTAGCAACTCTTTTCAACCAAGTGATGTGAGTTCGACAAAGGCTCTTCTGTTTATCTCAATAAACTCATTCGTTGGGTTCTTAGATCTATCTTATTCTCAACTACTAAAGGTAATTGTTAAGATTTTGCAATCAATATTTTTAATCACAAAGAATTGTATTGATGACGATCTACACAACTAATCAATTTAATGTACCACAAGGATAAACCGGTTATATTGGATCCTCTATACCGAAACAAGTATTGTGCACACCAAAGATTATGAACCCCAAATCAAAAATCTTCAATATCTTCTTTGTCTTCAAATCTTCTTAGATCTTCAATAAACGCCTGCACACAAAAACTTGAATCTCTTGTGATCAATCACGCACAGAACGGAGTCTGTTAACAATGGATTATCACAAGACGTCTTTAGATCTACAAACAGTCTAAAGATCCCTGTCGAAACTTCGATCTAGTTTGATTGAATCTTATATCAGAATAGAAGATTCTCAAGCATAAACAAACTAGGTGCAATCAAAGTTCAACTATCGTTAGTCAATCAAATCAATCGAAAACACAAGATAAACCACAATTATCTAGTTTCCCACCAACGGTACTAATAGAGCTTCTCAATCCCAAAGAAAACTTTAAACTGAGCGGTCGTAAGAGATTTCGCCTAATTAGGTTACTCTCCTCTCTGAATAGGCGGCTTCACCAGGAAAAACACAACCGAGAAAGTTTGCTATCATGAAGGATTAGTTTGCTAGAAATGCAAACTTCAAATATTTATAGACAAGGAAGTTTGGACACCAAGGAATTTCCAAAACCGAAAATATTCTCAAGATATGAAATATATTCCAAATTCGGTTTTCATAATTCCGGGAAATGCTCTGTCCAACATATTGACCTAAAATCTCTTTGGAAAATCTTCAACTAGTAAATGCACATTACTAATTCTCATTTTCCTAAAATAAAATTAAAAACCTTAAATAAAAGATTCTTAACTTATTTATGTTTCGATCCTGGGATTCTCTTCCTTTAGCTATTAAGGAATAACTTTGAACAATTAAAGATAAGCGTTACCGCACATGTTCAAAGTATGTCGACATCCTTACTCTGTAAGTCCTCTTTCATACTTACAATCTTGAAACTGATTTTCCACACTTCCAAACAAGTTTAGAATTGGTTCATCTGACTTTCAAGAACTATGTGATTGATCAAAAACACTCAATCATCAATCATGGGTTTAACGGTTCTACCAAAACAAGTTCCGGTTCTACCTCCATGTGAGTAATGTGCATAGTCACACTAGCTTTCCAAAATTCGGTTGACTAGGTACTAGGATCGGTTCCCCTTTTCCTAAAAACGTGTTGCACATGTCCATAGGATCGGTTCCCCTTTCTGCTAAAACATGTTGCATCTCATACAAGGATCGATTCCCCTTTGTGATGTGTTGCACCTCTTACTAGGATCGGTTCCCCTTTACCCAGAGTCGGTTTTACAAAATCACAAACTCGATCATACCATCCCAGGTGATTACTTAAGATCTGTTTCACTAATAAAAGTCATACCAATACAAAAGTCGGGCCTTTGTGAATAGTTTTACCAAGAATACAAACAAGTCATGAGCGGTTATACTAATCACATATATTGGTTGTTCACAAGATATGCAATGAATAACAATACCAATAACGCCTGGCGATTTCCTTTTCGATTCACAAAACAAGTTCATGAATTTACTTCCTTAAAACACATGTAAAACATTGTTTCCTAGGATGAAATCCTCACCTCATACCCATACATAATCACAATAGCATTTAAACGATTATGTCGATGTCTTATCTACAAAGTTTAATGGTTAAGCAATAAACCTCGTATTGTATTCCTTAATACTATGTCTAACAAGAGTGTTCATGCTTCGCAGTTTTGTTTTTCAATATGCACGACTTGAAAGATACGTTAGGGAATGAAACAGTACAAGTCAAATATCACTAACCTCAAGTGGAAGGATGATGTTGTCGTTGTAGCTTTTTACTTCTTCACTTATTCAAGTATTCGCAATTCTTGTAATGTCTCATATCCTAATACTTTCAAGCTAACCTATATGAAGTTGACTCTAGTAAATAATCAAGCGACTCTTTAAATAAGTTTTGATTCACTAAAATATGACAACCAAACTTGACATTCCAACGCTTGGTGGGTTTAACCGAGCTATGCTCTAATAGACACGGACACCGTGGTGACACAGGCACGCTGCCTTGACCGACCAAGGCTGGCCCTAAGGCTTGCAAGGAGCCGGTCTCACACATTTTCATAATTTTGACCTAATTTGCTAGCAATTGCTCATATTGGGTCCAAACTCTCTCTAACCAACTTGGGACTCGCTCAAACGACTGGAAGCTGGTCCCACGACCACCAAGGGTCGGTTCCATGCCCCCTTGGTCGGTCCCTCATCTCTCCATAAATTAGGTTTTATTACCTAATGATCGCACAAGCACTATTCTAATAAATGATCAACACCAGCATTTGATCATTCATTCACCAACCGGTCAGCAAAGGACCCTAGTGCACGCTCACTGGAGCACTTGGGCACCACATGGTTGTCCATCATCCCAGGTAGTCGGTCCCTCCTTTACACATTGACCTATTTTCAGTAATTCATCAATTGACGAATAATTGATCAAAAATTAGGGTTTCGAACAAACGCTCCACAAATCATAATTCTGAGCAAGTTCAAACACTAATAATTTTATGTTGATCCAACAATCGATATACAGATTAATTATATAATATTCGGTCCAGCTACCAATATGTTAAATTAATATTTTATTTGGTCATGCTACCAACAATTCATCGAATGAGCAATACTTGCTCAATTGCTCGAATATTGATCCAGTAATTCACTGAATGAGCAATACTTGCTCAAATGCTCGAATATTGATCCAACTATCAATATTCAGTAATTCACTGAATGAGAAATACTTGCTCAAACGCTCGAATATTGATCCAACTATCAATATTTAGTAATTCACTGAATGAGCAATACTTGCTCATCTGCTCGAATATTGATCCAACTATCAATATTCAGTAATTCATTGAATGAGAAATACTTGCTCAGACGCTCGATCCCTATACTAATATTCAGTAATTTATCGATCAATTGCTGGAGCAATATTTGCTCAGACTATCAACATCATTCATTCGAAGAACCACGTCTCAGAGATATGTTCAATTCATGAATCACATAGCATTCGACTATTATGCTCCACTAAACGAAACTTAGACCCATTGTCTAATCAAGTCAACGATCGACTAATCAAATACACGTCTGCCTTGCAGACTTCACGTTCGTGAGATATCAATCACGTCACATGGGGGATATCACTTAGGGTTTTGGTCTGGTGGCCTACAGCACGTGTGTTCATCCTCGATGAGAAATGTGAGTAAGTCGTGAAAACAGTTGAGGGGGTTAGCAAAGTAGTGGGTGGACAATCAACCAACCCTCTCACATACGAGGAACTGGTAAAACCACGATTTACCACTTTCCCACTCTTTTACTCGAGCAACTGTCACACTTATTGGAGATCAATGTGTTTACATTCCATCAATATAAATAAGTTTCTGATTTCACGATTGAGGAAATACGAAAATAGCACAGAAATCCACGAGATATTGAACCGACAATCCATCGTCTAACCAATAATCATCGTGAGACTAACACTCTCTCAATTGCTTGAACTTATTCATCATTTGCAGAAACCTACAGCACATTCACAGATCACCATTGATCTCACACACTTCTCAGCTTCCCTCCTACGGATCAACCTTATTCCCTCTTTGTGACCGAATTGACTCTAGAACGGCCATTGACTTGTTTAGGCCGGAGTCCTGCAGATTGATCTCTCGAACTTAAAAGCACTCCCGTGCAGTGCATCTGTTTGAGTTTAGGCAGTTCGCTCGGTTGAGGAGTCTCCGTCCGCTAGGTTGTCTCTTCACTTTCCTAAAAAACCAGCAAATCGTTTTCCCCCATGTTCACACTGTACAATGGAACGAGGAGCGCTCGAGAACATGTCTCTCGATTCCTGAAAGCACTGGGTGAACACGAACACAACCATGTCGTATGTCTGAAGAAATTCTCGAAATATTTGACAAGCATACACATGGGAGAATGTCTTAGAAGAACAATGAACATCCGAACGACTATGCAAAAAGGTTCAGAGTCCAAACCTTGGATTGTCATGAACTGAATGTCACTGAACCAACAACTGGTGGACTTGTATATCAACAGAATTATCGTGGTCTACAGATCCTTGATGGAAAATCTTAGGTTCCAGACTTTCTCAGAACTTCATGGAGCAGCCAAGCGATCAGCAACTACTGCTCCGGCATTACTGGAAAGAACAAAAGCTACAAAGGTCGTCGAGGAGCCACGAGACACTCGAGGCAGCGCCAGGCGCCTGATCAACATACAATACAACCTCCAACCTTTCATGAACATTGTTGCTAAAGGAAGCAAAAAGAAATCCGAGGCACCACAGCACGAGCATGCTTCTCCAGTCTCTCAGGCTCCTCCGGAAGCACAAAGAAAAGATAACCAATCCTGAAATGCACAAACCTCAACCCTACATCAATAAACGGGAAATGATCATACAGATTCAAAGCCCCCTCTTCTCATTGAAGAAGTGATCGAGTTACTGGAAGTCGGATTCAAGTTGGTGAAAGCAAATCGACATTCATAAGGAGACAGATGATTGAAGAAGAAATGAAGAATCCCAGGTACTTTTGCCTTCGTAAGTTCACCTATCATCTTACTGCAACATTTTGAAGAGAAGGTTGAGCTACAATAGCTTCAACTAGGGATTGAAGTAGTGCACAGGGACCCTCTACCAATCATACATCAATATCTCCAAACAACCTTTTGACGAAGCACTTCAATCCTTGGTCGAATATATATCTGAATTTCTATATCTATCGAAGGCACAAAGGCGAGACATGCTCACATCACTGAATCACATCTTGTCAGGAAGTCCATTCCGGAAATACTTCTTAAGCCTCCAGCCACAGACAAAGAGATGTACGACTGGAGACTGCATACCATAGTCAACCTCAAAGGAAACGAATTTGGGAGAGCGATGATCGATGCTGGCACCACTATCAACATTGTTCCTTGAAAACCCTCAGAGTCGTGGGCATCACTTGACAAGAAGATACTCGTTCTCACATGTCAATCAGAGACCATGAAGGAACGCTCGGAGATGCTCATGGCTACATCATATCAATATGAGAATTGGCTCAACCTGGACTGAAAGCAAGTTTTACATACTCAAGGAACATCCAGGATATGACATGATCCTTAGACGAGTATGGATCCATGATCAAAAAATAGCTACTAATAGAGCACCCTTAGTTGCACGTCTCTCCAACGAAGAAAGTTCTGATCCAAAAGATTTGGCGGACATTCCATCATCAGAGCACTTGGAGGAATTTCGAATATTGACGAGGTTGAAGCAAGAGACTGCAAAATATGCATAGACATTCATCAAGATGTTCTGCACTCAAGAAAGTCTCATTCCTCCCATGTCTATGTCATTTATTTCCTCACATGCTATCCTAGCATGGGGACGCAATTATGCAAGCAACTCTGCCATTTCAAGATGTTATGAATGGTAGATTCACCACATTAAAATTTTACCAAGTAGTTGAATCTGACACTTCTCCGAATCGAGCATCACACTAAGACATTCATTAATGAGATGATGTCCAAGCATGGCAAAGAACACTTTGGACGTTTCTCCATAGCCTTGCAGGAGTATCCTTGTGTGCCACAAAATCAGAAATCTCGGATGTCCGCACAAGTGTTGAATCCCACTACAACAACAAAGAAATGTTGAATCAACAGAATATGCTTAGGCTGAGACGATCAAGCCTAAGACATTTGAAGCTTAACGGATATGATGCTTCAACGCTCAAGCATCTAAGAAGTCTTCAAATTGTACTCCCAATCAAAGAGTACACCTTTTTATTGGCGCCTATGGCTTCAGCATAAATATCTCGACGATGACACGTTGATTCAACACCAACACGATCAATCGATAAGTTTTCACTATCCCATGATAAGACTTCTCGAGCAGATGCAATATCATTTATCCATCGATGGCACGAACTCCTTCAACATGCACTGGGCACTTGATCTTATTGGACAAAATTCAAGACATAACAAGTCATTGCAACCTGATGTGATTCCATGAAACGTCATCAACGGAACCTCTCTACGTCACAATCCCCTGCATGACTGGGGAATTTCTTATCTTCACCAATCACATCCAGAATGGAGGCTGTCGATGTTATCTACCACAACAACATCGATTTCCTGACGAAACCACTTCACAGTAAAGTCATATTCAGGAGAATTTGGGTTGAAGTCCTAGTACACCTTCATCTTAGGGATGCTCAAACCACCAACTAGTTTATGAATGTAAAGGCTCACTGGATGGTAATGGATATTTTCTACTGAGATTTCGATTAATATTTGGACAAAGCATTTCCAGGAATTATGAAAACCGGATTTGGTGTTTTTTGCATATCTTGAGAATATTTTCGGTTTTGTAAATTCCTTGGTGTCCAAACTTCCTTGGTCTATAAATATTGAAGTTTGCATTTCTAGCAAACTAATCCTCAGAGCCAGCAAAACTACCTAGTTGTGTGTTATTGGTGGAGCCGTCTATTCGGAGAGGAAAGTACCCTAATTAGGCGAAATCTCTTACGACCGCTCGTTTTAAAGACTTCTTTGGATTGGGAAGCTCTACGAGTACCGTTGGTGGGAAACTAGATAATTGCAGTTTATTATTAGTTTTTGATTGATTTGATTGACTAACGGTTGTTGAACTTTGATTGCACCTAGTTTTATTATGCTTGAGAATCTTCTCTTCTGATATAAGATTCATTCAAACTAGATCGAAGTTTCGACGGGGATCTTTAGACTGTTTGTAGTTCTAAAGACGTCTTGTGATAATCCATTGTTAACAGACTCTGTTCTGTGTGTGATTGATCACAAAAGATTCAAGTTGATTGTGTGCAGGTGTTTATTGAAGATCTAAGAAGATTTGAAGATAAAGAAGATTTCTTATTTGAGTATAATCGGTTTATCTTTGTGATAACCTTGATTGATTAGTTGAGTAGATCGGCATCAATACAATTCTTTGTGATTCAAAGTATTGATTGCATAGTCTAAACAATTACTTCGGTAATTGTAAATAGATTGATCTAAGAACCTGACAAAGGAGTTTATTGGGATAAACGGAAGAGCCTTTTGTCAAACTCATATCACTTGTTTGAAAAGAGTTGTTACCGAACAGATTTGTTGTTCCTTTACTGTTTGGAATACGAACCAAAGGAATTGTTCCAAGTGCGTGACTTATTGAAAGTTGGAGGCTCGGGGATACAAACGGAACTAGGTGAACTATAGGTTTAGTTGCTTGGTCTCAACTATACGAAGTTGGTTTAGATTTTGTATAGCGGATTAATCTTGAGAGTATTCAATTCTGGACAAGGTCCCGGGGTTTTTCTGCATTTGCGGTTTCCTCGTTAACAAAATCTTGTTATGTCTTTTATTTTTCTATTTCCGCAATTATAATTGTTTTATTATAATTAGAAGTAAAATACACAAACGTTAATTCCTAATTACTTGATAGCAATCCTATTGTGTTTGGTTAAGTCCGAACCTATTATCAAGTAATCATACTCCATTGTTGTATTGTCTCGATCTTGTATCCATAGTCAATCACGCAAGTTATCTTGTTGTCGTATTTTCTCGATCGATTTCGTATCCATAGACGGTCACACGAAGTGTGAACCGATTAGTTGTATTGTCTCGACTCATTCCATAGACAATCACTTTCGGAGAAAGGACTTATAGGTGGAACAGTTTTAGATTGAGGTATATTTGGGTACCCTCATCTTTTCACTTAATACTTTACCGGTTATGGAGTTCACATAACCTATTCAGTTTGCGTACCGGTTTGGTTACTAAACTGGTTCAGGAACATAAAACTGTATTGGTTCGCATACCGGTTTGGATACTTTTTTCTTTTTGACGCGGGCCCCACTGCCCCTTTCCCCTTAACCGCACTGCTGCTACTGCAGCTGCACATATAGTGCTAGACGGGAATCGATCCCGGGTCTCTCTTATGGAGAAATGATGAGTAATCACTGTGCTAGCCACAGGGTTCTCCGGTTTGGATACTTACACCTGGTTCCCTTATCACAATTCCAAAATGGTTTGCATACGAATTTGCATACCTATCCGGATCACGAAACTAACATATTTTCCCATGATGTGCATACGAATATCCGTATCACACAAATCTGTAAGTCGATGTATAGCTACTCTGCTGCGTGTACGAGTACATGTAATACGGCTTCAGACGTATAACAGTTATCTCAGTTTGTAAGATTGATAACATATCACTGTTCCAGGCTATTTTCGAATGATAAACTTGAATCATGATTTTGGTTCCGAACAATAAATTGTTCTCCACCGAAATTGATCCATTATGAACAAATGTTCATTAAGCTTAGTCATTATATTTTGAGAAATTCGTAAACTAAATAATTAGTTCTCGACTCAAAATTCTTGTCTATGCAAGCAAGTATAGTTAGTTATGCACAAAAATATCAAGGATAGAAAAGTGAATATAGCTTGAGAGTGGTTCAATCTTCACTTACCTATTGTTGATGAAGTTCTCCAAAAGCTTCGGTTGATCTTCGCCTTCAAACGGTAGAACGCAAATAATGATTGGTTCGTTTCTCAACTACCTCTATCCTAGACCGAGACTTAACTAATTGTAGAATATAAATCAAGATATAGTTTTGACAACTAAATTTGACACCAAGCTTGAGATAGCAATATTTATGAGTTCGGCCGAACAATGCTCTAATGATAAGAATTAATTAGCATCACAATTAGTTTATTTTCATTTCCCAAGCCAATAAGAATCACTTATGGCGTGTCCAAACATTATCCCATCAGTGTCCAATGTGATTTTGTATGGGACAAATGATGTGACGTGTCTATTGCACACGTCCGACACGAATACTGCATTTTTATAGGTGTTTCTGTGTAACCTGGATTTGAATTTGTTACAATCCAAAGAGTCCGTCACTTATAATGCATGGACGGAGTCAATGGTTGACTAACCCTGACTTTAGCACCCCTACCCAATCTCCAAAACGGTACGAAAGTCCTCCATTTAATCTTGTTTTCTATATACTACACGAAATAGCATCCACAATAGAATATCAGATTGAAAACATTTCGAGTAACAAAATTGTAGAATAAGTGCAACGCTATAAGAACCCAAATATCTACTAAAAGGAAAACAAAACCAAGTAAGTTGCAAGTAATTAATTTGTGACTTCTAAAAAATCAACCAAAACGATTAATGAAATGTAGTTTCTAAGAAAAAACAACTTAAAGTACGCTCTAAAGAATAAAAGGAAAACTCTAAATACGTACCCTGGATGCACCAAATTTGACACCAAATCTATTCATCGTCCGCATGCCTATAGATCTGGTATATCCATCTAGTAAATCATTCTTTTTGATGATAATAATTTTGGATTTCGATGGTTCGTTTGCTCTATTTGGAATGCCAATGTACTTAGGACTGTCATTCCCATCGAAAGCGCCTGATTTCAAGTAGAATCCAACATTGTATAAGCCTGTAAAGAACACCTGTTTATGCGCATCACAACGCCGATTTTTACCGAAAATTGACATCTAGTATGTGGTATTGCATTCCTGGATTTCATTACATGCAGACCTATTACTAAGAGTTTTTTTAACTCGCTTATAACTAATCCAAGATTTCTTGAGGCATGCCTATTTTTACTGTTGAAAACTGAAACCACAAAGTTTATCATCTCTATAATATTTTTTCTCTTCAAGCTTTTTGCCTCGTGATTTTTACGTTATGACTTTATGAGATAACCTCGTGTATTTTTCTGAGGATAATTGTTTATTGGTTAGTTATATTCAAAAGAATCACAAAAGTTTAAAAAAAAATGTAGTAGTAGCCTACTTGTGTTTTTGTGGAGCAAAACCACGTTGTATTGTAAATTATCTTCTTTGTTCAATGGTCCTGTTTCTTATGTTCTGAGTACTCTGCCTACTGCAAAAGCTATAGTTCCTCTTTTCTTGCCAAGGTTGTTGAAAATGATCTTTGGAATCTCTCCATGTGATCGTTCTTTGTTAGAATAAAAGGCAACATAAGATTGAAAGCTAGCTACTAACTAAGGAAAACCATGATTTGAAATAAATCTCATACGAATAATATTTGTTAGAAATAAATAAAATATTCGTGTTTTTTTCTTTTATTATTTTTCCGTAATTCCTCGATTAAAAATTTTCTTAACTCAGCCAAGTTACTGCAATTTAACTAATCCCTCAAATTATAATATGTGTAATTATTACGTGAATGTGAATTATTATTAAATGCTCAGTGTGCGTGTACTCATAAATTCAGTACATATATCATTAACTATATTTGAAAGGATATCGTGTTTCATTTGATGGCAACAAAAAAATCTAAGATTTAAATGCCGATATAATGTAGACAGTAACATGGTTAAGAGAATAATTACTAAGTGAATTATAAGCCAGCATGGAATTTTTTTCGGAATACTCAATTTGCGTACACGGGCACGTAAATTACATTAGAGAATGCAAGAGTTCCAGCAAATTATAGGATCCAAAAATATAAGATAAATTATTTGTAGATTGAATAAGTGAGTGAATAATGTATGTGTAATCGGGAACTATAAGATGAAAGCGTAGACTATACGATGAACCAACTACCGGCAGTTCGACTTTCTTGTTAGTCAAATTTGAATCCTGTGTTATAATGGACTTTGCGAGTCGATCCATCAATGTGTTATAACGCATAAAGTTTAACGTGATAAATTGGAGAATAAACTCTTTACTTAAATTATCAAAATAATTTTTTTATATCAATTTTTGATGTATATATATATATATATATATAAAAATCTTGAATTGAGTTTTTAGTTCGAGTTGCTATTCAACATATTTGATACTCTAGTCCTTTCGTCGTACATCGATGTTACATATTGGAACCAAGTGAGTACGCGTCCTTGAACGAAGTAAATGGACTTAGTCAATTGAGCTGCCACATTAGAGCATTTCCGAAACTGATAACATACTTGAAATTCTTATATTTTGATCACGTCATCAAATAAGCAAAGTATCACATTCGAGGCAGAGGTATTAAGAATGCATAGGCATTGTGGTATATAGTTGCAAAAGAACATTTTAACTACATTGTAGATTAAAGATATCGAGTATATTTGAAATTTCCGATCAAGAGATGTCATTTTGTTCTCTAAAACCCAATAACAAATACAACTCATACTTTAGATTCGAATAAGTGAACAAAATAATTACTGACCAAACACATGAATATTTTCAGGTGCTTCAGAGTTCAGCGTAGTTACCGCAACAGGAATGCATTTTCCCCTGGACTCCCCAGGACAAAATTTGCTTTTAAAGACACTGCGAAGTCCTGAATTCCACGCATTACAAAAGACACTGCCGAAGTGACCATCTTGCACACCTACTTAAATCAGACCCAGACTTGGAGATAATTTATAGCTGTAATATGCAATTGTATTTGTAGTGAATATGAGCCTTAATACGTAAAACAACTCCAGAAAATGATAATAGTACGATTCTTCATTCGGATTTATTAATATGGTTATGTCATGTCGTTATTAATCTGATTATGTCCTGTCGTAATTATCTTTTGAATCTGAAAATTCAGGAAGCAGCAGAATTAGCCAGATAGGAGGTCCTTCATGGTATTAATTGGGACATCCCGAAGGCCAAGGAGTTCACTGATTGTATCCTTTCGGAGCAATTGAAAAAATTGGGTGGTAATCAAAGCTAGCAATCACTTCAATATTGATTTCCCGTATCAGTTGTTGATTTCCCGTTTCAGTTTGTGGATCTATGTCTACCCGGTCTCTAGGAAAACCTTACGTGTAAAAGAAAACTCATATAAATTACTTAAACCAACTATTATGTAACTTTCTATGGTTTTCCCAGAAAAAAGACAAAAATTATGATAATGCGTAATATTCCTTCACCTTCACAAATGCAACCAGTAATCTGAATAGAACTAACGTTAATGTTGCCCTTTATTTATGAATACAAAGTGCTAGCAAGCAAAAAAAGAATCCGAGAAACATCCGTTGATGTTGTAGATTGAATTATTGAGAAGTACCTCAACCTCGATGCAGATTACCACACATATTCTTTTATCTCAGATTCTCAAAGTAAAGTTCATGACATTTTACGAATTGCATCTTGGCTTCATCATTCAGATCAAAGAACTTATTAATGCATGATTATGGATATATATATAAAACAAAGAAGTACAACTTTCAAGTGGGACTTACTTTGAGCTAAATGTACCATGTTCCTCTAGGTTCTAAAAAAGGCTTCAGCACTCAATTAAGTTCGTACAGAAAGCAGAGTAAAGGTCAGTGAGTTGGACTAAAGTATTCTATGTAAAATATCTAATTGATATATGAGTATATAAAAATAATTAATTGTAGTTTAAAGATTAAGATAAAGATGATGAAAGTAAATTAACATGAATATGCACAAATTTATATACACAGTGCAAAATGTATACCAACTACCAAGTTTAAGGTTTATCAAATCCAACAAACCTTAGAATGTTGTGGTAAATTGCCCAAAGTAAGCACTTCCAATTTAACCGAGTCAGTTTTATACTTCGGAGTTTTGTCAACAATAATTATACTTCGGAATTAGATCAGCTATACTTTCGCCTCTATTCCAAATTCCCTACATAAGAATTAAGAAATGTTTCACATTCAAAACTCAACAAAGCACAAACACTCAGCTTATCCAAGCAAGATCACATGGTTCCAAGAAAAGTACAACTCAAGCACAGGGCCAGCGTAATGGTCATCATCACCAAACAATCAACAACTACCTCATGGTTTGTCAATTGGGTTCATGGCCATATGTTTCTTTATAATATTTTCAACATAATCCCAACAAATTAAATACTGGATAACCCATAAACATCCAAGATTCACAGCTGAAATGATGTTTGGATGGGCGTAGAATAAGTAGAGGATGGGAAATTGATGCTGGAGACCGTAAAGGTTTTGCTTATTATGGGGTGTGGGTTAAGAAAATGCATGACTATCTAGTAATCCACTTAGACATTTAAAAGACTTGCCAGAGGCGAAAATACCACGCCTTTTCCCTTATATCAAGAATACCAAGTTATATATCAAGAATAGTTAGGGATAGTGATGACCTTTTAAAGAAAAATCAATAAACGGGATCCTCCTTAGAAGTTGCACCTCTGACAGTATGACCATGTCTATTGCTGGGTGGCGGAATATATTGTGAAGCTCAGAGTCAAAGGCGTGCAAAATAGCTTTCCTGATAGAACGACAAAATTGCGTCACTTTGCGCTGATATGCACGAAAAAAAAGGAACAAAACCTGGTTGCCAGGCTAAAGTTGTCACCGTTACAACTCTTGCACCGAAAGTCGCATTAGGTAGCAGTTGTCTTGCAAAAAAATTCTAAATCCCCACAAAAGTACACGAATCATGTAAAATTTGAACCAAGGGAATCACAGTCATTTCATTGAAATAATGAGCTGCACTAAGATTTTGACTAATAACCTATAATGTGCAAGACTCCATGTTTTACTACTCATATATTGTGATACTATTTTTGTGTAAATTGGCAAATTCACAGAAACGTTTTGAGAGCCATAGCAAAAACAAACAATAGGTTTACTAATAAGCACAAAATTGAAAGCAAAATATCTTGCGCGTTCAATCAAAACCCTACCGCTACCAGATTCCAGACTCTCTAATTGTTCTACAGTTGATGACCCCATTCTCCATCAACCAAAAACTAATCAAAACCCATGTTCGGTAATCATCATAAGAAAAACAATCATCATAAATCACAAAAATCAAAACTTTATTGAAAATCCAAAGCTAACAGATAAACATCATACTAATTCATAGAACAGAATTGAATTACATACCTCAACCTGTTGAATAATACACTTTCCAAGAATGAAAAATTTAGTTACGCAAATCTCACAAATTCATCAATAAAACATTAAACCTCGCAGAAAAAAAATAAAAAAATAAATTACAGACCATCAAAACTTTATCATCAGAAAATAAAATCCTAACAATTTTCCACCCGAAGAAGCAAGAAAGTAAAACTCACCCGAGCATTTTCCAAAGGAGAGAACAACGCCAATAGATCAACTACACTTTTCATTTTCATTAGATCTACAAAACAAAACCGACATCCACATATCAAAGAATTAATCAGCGTAAGCATCAGTAAACAAAACCAAAAAGAAAAGAAAAAAAGAAAAAAATAACATAGAAGCGGCGCCAAAGAATGAGTCTTGGTTTTGCCCAATCGTTTTTATACAGGGAGAGAATACTATTTTAGGAATTAATGTCCATATTTACTAAGAAATATTGTAAAGATTTTTTCTTTCACTATCTTTGTTTGCGCAATGGGCTTTCTAAAATTAAATTTTATATTTACCAAAAGACTAAAATGATAATTTCGTATATTATCTTTAAAATAATTTTCCTAATATTAGCATTTTTAGTTGGTATATTAGAGTTTTGATATTCATGGAATGTTTTTCTTTTCTTTTCGATAGAAAGAATAGTATAGAAATAAAATAATTTTAAAACTAATCGAAACTATTCAGAAATCTTCAAAAAAAAAAAAAAAAAAAAAAAAAACCTTTAGAACTCTGTTGCATTCATGTAGTTTTGTTCATTGCATTCATATAATAAATCCTCCACCATTTCCGATTAACGATTTTGTATTTGGATTTTTGAACAGGTTAACAATCATTATTTTTGCTGGAAAAGAAGCAAGCTTCAATCCCGGTAAGTATCTTATCGATCTTTCGATTCCTGAATTTTAATCACTGATTTAAATTTGATTAAATTTAAAGCTTTATTTAGTTCAGTGAAATTGTAACTGTAATTCATAATTAGGGTTAGTTTAATTATATTAGATTTGTAATTAGGATTATTTTAATTATAAAAAATGGTGTAATTTGGACATTGGACAATGGTGATTATTTTTATTTTTATGATCTAGTTTAATGTTTAGATTCTATTTAGTCCACTGTATATATAACATTTAGTCCACTAAAAATCCATGCATTTTTATGAAACACAAAATTGGTCAAAAAGACCAAAATCAACAATTCCTGGGTGAAAAAGACACTTAGGTTTTGATACTGTTTAAATAGCCAAAAATTAAAAAGATACTGTTTAAATGGACAAAAATTTAAAAAAAGGCGGATGTAACCATTTCATCTTGTCCATTTTCAAATATTTTTTCTTATTTTAATTTTACACAGGATGCATCCAGTTTCATCCTTGCTATTTTTTAAAGTATAAGCCGGGATGAATCCAGTTTCATCCTTGCTTTTTTTTTTGGCTATTTCACCCGTACTTTTTTTTACTTGTCCATTTGAACCGTGTTTTAAATTTTTTTGGACAAATGACCCATTTTCTCTTTATGAAATTCATTTAACTTGAAAATAAATTCCGGCTCGCCCGCTGTCCATACACCATGTCTAATGTGATAGATTGGACTTCAAATTATGTCCGGAAAGCTTCTTTTAACGCCTGAGATATCCAAGAAAGAGTCCGGAGAGAATTTTGACTTCATTTATGAACAATTGCGGTAGGTTTCCAGATTTGAACTTGATCATCTTTGATGAAGAAAAACTCATCACCAGGATATGGAAATTCAACAATTATTTAAAACATGCATGTTGCACTCTTCAAATTATATATTTTGTGATTAGTTTAATAAGAGGGCTCATTGGTTTTATAATACTATGATTTTGAAACGACTAGGTTTAAACTAACCTCGTATATCCCATTTACTAAGAAGCCTGCCAGAGTTGAACACTTCGTCACGGTGGCTTAAATTTAAGATAAATATGAGCACATGCATGCCTACATGGCGGATATATATCAAGAATTAGGCAATGCTTGTGCGAGTGCGACTACTAACAATATTTTATCAACGCGAAGTATTTTAATCAAGTGGAAAGATGGTCGCAACCAACCTGAAAAAGAATGGGTAAGCTAGCACTACAAAAACCACTTGTTCCACGTTTATGTAAAGTCTGTAAAACCAGAAGGAATGGGTGACAAATGGAAAGAAATCCATGGTTTTTGGCTTTCGCATGGATAAGTTCCACAAAACTTGTACCTTTAGATTTCTTTGTTTTCTGCATGTGCATGAATGAGTTAGCGCGTTGACCTGTTTAGTTATGATAAAAGAAAAAGCCACTTTGAAATTTCAATTCCAATGAGTTCTACATCATTTAGGAGTCTGCCACAATGATAGCCGGATCCTCACACATGGAGTCATCCCAATATAAGGGTGTGCACTTATACCCCAATCCAGCTGTTTTTAAAGCCTAATTAAAAAATTAAAATACAAATCTATTTTAGAGACCAATCCTAAAATATCCCAAAATAAATATTTACAAGAGAAACCTTGGTTTTAGTGTGTACTGTCAGCCAAAGGCACGAAGATGGGCCTCTTAGTGTATATTGTCATCCCGAATCAAATTTTTTCATCCCCAAACTAGAAATCTTGGCTCAGGGTATACTGCCAGCCAGAGGCACGAAGGTCGGGCCAAAGTACTTAGAAAAAGTAGGGTGTTCGATTTTCTCTAATCTCTTTCATAGAGGATGGAGCATTTTCTTATGTCAATATTCATAACTAACACGCATATCCTAACCCAAACTTTCGCCAAGGACTAGCGTTGAGATTATGAGTTCAAATTCACATATATTTGGAATAAAAAGTCTTCACGGACCGAGCCAAAAAATGAAAAAAAACCGTCAAGACACAATACATGCGGCCTCCCTGCTAAACCGTCAAGGGACGAACCCACTCGGGACCACAAATTCCGAAAATATGTTAGGGGAGAGTTTTTTCATTGTTTTTTGGGCGGTTCGTCTAGAATTGCTTTATTTGAAATGCAGTAAACCATGCTTTTAAAAAAAAAAAAAAAACAGAAATGCCTTCTAGTATATTATGTCCTTAAAAGAAAAATGGGGACAGATTAGTTGGGGAGACACTGGGTGAGTTTAATTAGAATTCTCCTTTACAGCTCTATGATTTTAAAACCATTAAAACCACCTAATCATAGGTAAATACGTAGCAGCCCAACTAACAATTGCGTAGCAGCCGGGAAATTAATTTACTAGTCAAGATCGTTTTCCATTTTCTATTGCACATTATTTCAACTACCCCTTATCCAGCCATCTCCTCATCATATAAACATCCAAAAATTACGAGTATGAAAACAGAAAAATAATGAATCAAAACAACGAGAAAAAGTCATTAAAATCTAACAACTACACTAATTAGTAAATCTTGACAGCTGAGCCTACCATTCTTTGACAGACGACTTAGCTAGCTACATATATATGTATCCAGGCAATTCTATCAATCATATATCCCCGTTACACTTTTTTTCATTCTCTTTGTTTCTAGACTAGATTTTCCACATCACATTTTAGCTCAAAATTCTATTTCCATATCATATATATCATATAATTCAAGAACTTAATCCATTTGACAAAGATTTTATCATCCTAATAATGTGTCTCACGGAGGTTTTTCGAAAGTGTTTCGGTTTAAAAGATGATGAAAGAACTGGGTCGCGGAGGTTTTTCACTGAAAACAAGATCATCAAGATTAGAGGAACTGTAGTTTTGCAGAAGAGAAATTTGCTGGATTTGAATGATCTTGGTGCTTCTTTACTTGATCGTCTTCATGAGATATCCGGTAAAGGTGTTAGCTTGCAACTCATCAGCTCATGTAATCCTCAACCAGGTACGTTAATAATCACACCACTAACAAGATTATAATTAGCTCTTTATAATTTTAGTACGTGCAAAAAAAAAAAATCATGCAGATTTCTGCATGTTTTAGATCCGATTCATGATGATGAAAAGGAAACACTGCTTAAGTCTAGGGAACGTATACACTGTACTGAAAAGGTAGATCATTGTCTCAAGAACTTATTAGATTTTCACATTTTTAAGGAGAAGCAAAACATATTTTCTGCTCAGGTAAAAACAGAATTTACCATTTAAATTTGTTAAAATAGACATGTAACGACGTCCCGATGTAGAATTTTGTAAAAGGTACGACTGTTTTCAGATGGGAAGAGATCTATATGTAATTGACTGCAAGGTTATTACACCGGTCTGACAAATATAGACTTTTGCTAAAAGTGTTAATTGCTGTACATTTTTATTTTAGATTAAGATAAAAGAAAAAGTGATCCTAACATTTTTTACAGAACTTCCTAACATTTTTTACAGAACTAAATATGGTACAATAAAATAATTTTCACCATTATATCTACTGGATTGGTGACGTTGGTAGAAATTGGTAATTCCCGTAGCAATACGACTGATTGGCTTAGAAAACCTTTGGTTGATTCTAGAATATAAGAAAACCATGCGTTGAAAAATGAACAACTCCCACGTAGTTGGTACTGACTTTGTTGATAATTGATTATCTTTGAATGAACCAAGTAAACACAATCCATGCAAAAAGAAAAAACATAAGTTGGGATTAGGTTTCGCCACTTACACTATTCTAGTAATAGTTCGGGTCCGGCGGTCCGTGACAATTCATCGAGGCAGATGCAATAATAAGTACCGTGGGGCATATATACATATATATGATCCTTAGCCAGCCACGGATATAAAGGTGTTGGCCACAACGAATGCCAAACAATAAATGGAAATTACAAGGCAATCGCCAAAACAAACTTAACGTCGGTTCAGTAGTCGGAAAAACAATGCCAAGATTTAACGACAATGATTGTACAAAATTACAAACCGCCACCCCATTTGATATAAATATAAATAATTTATTTCATAAAGACCACAATGTCATGACAATACAATGAAAACAATTGAAATAAAATGATCAAAACCATGTAATAACCAACGTAATTCATAATTTCATAAAGATCCAAAAACTCACACGACAATAGCCAAGTACGAAAACAATTGAAATAAACTAATATGATCAAATTAAAAATGAGAATTTGATAATTAGGGTCATTGACAAATGTAATTTGATAATGACCCACGAGGTTAAATGACGCTGACAAATGTATTTATGGGGCGTAAAAATTGTAGTATAAAATCAAATTGCCAGCCTGTTCGGCTGACAAATGTAATTTGCCGTTTCTCGTAAAAATTGTAGTATATACATGCGTATAAAATCAAATAATTCTCACTAGTAGCGTATGTAGAATTTGATAATTACACTGGGCTGATAAATGTAATTTGATAATTACACTGCTAGGTTATTACACTGGGCTGACAAATGTATATATACTTTCTCCGTTTCTGTAAAAATTGTAGTATAAAATCAAATAATTCTCACCAGTAGCGTATGTAGAATTTGATAATTACACTGGGCTGACAAATGTAATTTGATAATTACACTGCTAGGTTATTACACTGGGCTGACAAATGCATATATACTTTCTCCGTTTCTGTAAAAATTGTAGTATAAAATCAAATAATTCTCACCAGTAGCGTATGTAGAATTTGATAATTCTCTGCAGTAATATGACTAACTGGCTTAGAAAGCTTTTCTTTTGTTCTAGAATATAAGAAAACCATGCGTTGAAAAATGAACAACTCCCACGTAGTTGGTACCGGCCTTGTTAATAATCAAGTAAAGACAGTGGGATTAGGTTTCGCCAGTTTCTGTAATAATGATCTTACACTGTTCTTAATAGGATTAAGTACCTTGGGACAACTAATGCTGTATCTAATGATCCTTAGCAGGCCACGGATATAAGGTGTTGGCCTCACAACGGATACCAAACGGGAAATGGAAACCACACGGCAATCGCCAAAAAAAACCTTGCGTCAGTTTAGTAGTAGTCGGAAAAACAATCGGAATCAAGCTCTTTCTTTGATGACAATCTATAACAATTATAAAGCCAACACCCCTTAGGAACTATTCATCTACAGTTTTTGAAGCTGTAAAATTAGGATTTCCAAATTTGCCCCCGTTTCAATGTTTTAAAAATTATTTAGAGAAAAATTATTTGAGGGTAAGATGGTAATTTAAGCCTAAATATTTCAACTACTTTAATCTTTAAAAATCTGACCGCGTGATGGGGAGAGAACAAAGAGTGATTACTCTGTTGTTTTCTTTACACATCAATTTGATGTAGAAATGGTTCACAGTACGGCCACGTGGGATGTTAACTAACTTATCAGTTTGTTTTTATTTGTGTCAGGCCTTCATCACTAACTTAAGTTGGCACGACCGCTATCTGAATCACACCTATTTGGGCACGTGCAAAGTACGTGCGTTAGGTTCTTGTAGCATATAATAATGCCAAGATTTCAGTGTACAAAATTACAAATGAATGTCTATATAAAATTTATTTACTGTTCATGAGGGCTTTTATTTTTAAAATATAGCCATCGGAGGATATTCTAACCACCACCATCATTCTTAAAAAGATTCAAAAACTTACACGACAATAGCCAAGTACGGCAACAAATGAAATAAACTAATAGGATCAAATTAAGGGTTAATCACATTTTTCCAACTTTGCTGTTTTTAACATTTGTCCAGGTTGGTGTTTCTGAAAAAAAATTGACGTTAATGTGATGTTTTTAGGAATTAAACCAAATACTATTTTAACTTTAACATTTGTAACATTGACTTGTTATGTTCAAATCTTTCAAACCTCTTCTTTTCTAGCAGCAGAAACATCTCCAGCCACCCGTTGAATTTTCAATAATGAAATTGATGCCCGTTACGGCCACCAGATGGACAAATTCTTACACAGTTTCCTTCTGAAATTTTTGTGTCTTCATGAACTTCTGAATTACCGATTTTTTCCATTCCCTTCTCGTTGTCTCTTCGAATTCAGACACAAATTCAGACATAAAACGTTGTTGCAATTACACCCAATCCCCTTTCTCATCTCTAATTTCAACTCGATTGAACCACAGTGAAACCCTAAGTTCTTGATCTGTACAACCTTCCTGAATTCAAATCTATCATATCACTCGAACCCCCATTAATCTTCTTTGTTCTTCTGAACTGAAATCCATGGCCTTAGGTCTCTCCATTTTGTTACAGCAACTTCAGGAATAGAGCATAACGATGAGGAAGAAATGATTGTTGCTTTCATGGTTTAGATCTTTGAATAAATTTGGAGACATGTGTTTGGAGCAGAACTGCTGCTGGGTGATGATGGAAGAGTGATGGTGTTGAATAAAGAGCAGAAATGGGTTTTGGTTTGGTTTGATTGAGGTGGTGGTCATGAAATTAATTTGGCTGAGAAGATGCAGGTGATAAGTTGAATTGCAGTTATGGGTTCAAGCGAGTTAGGAGATTGGTATGGGTTTGCTGTGGATGAAGCCAACATGAAAAGGAAGGAGTTGATTGAATCGCAGTTATGGACTTGATTGTGTATGCTGCGGGAAATAAGTTTCCGGGGAAGAACATCAATTAACAGTGGGTAATTTGGGTTGGGGTTTCAATTTGGGGAAGAACATTAATTAGGGTTCTTCTTCAATCAAACGGCTTTCAGTCACGGTGTTAACTAAATAGATTTCATTTTTATTTTTCAAATATTAATTAAACAGCAGTTAAGACTTAACGGGTCCATGCAGGTCAACGTTTTTTCCAAGTACCAAACACCAACCTGGACAAATGTTAGACCAAACAGCAAAGTTGGACAAAATCTGAGTACCAAAAACAAAATAACCCTCAAATTAAAAATGAAAAATCTGTATACTATTCATGATTATTCTTAAAATATCATACTAAATAACTTTGTCTTAAAAAAATGATTCTTTAGTCAGCATTTTATTTTATTTTAACTTACATTCTATATTGACTAATCTTGTTTGAAGACCATTGCATCATAATTCTTATTAGTCAAACCATTAAAGCAAAAACACTAGTACATTTCATCCATTTCTTAACATGTGGTCAAGATATTTCTGAAATAAATAGATACGTTGGTGATGGAGATAAAAAAAAATGTTTGATTAATCTGATCAATATAAAACAAGTTGATTGCTTTACCAATTTTATGTTTGTTGCAGAAAATGATATGCGAGGAAAAATTGGAAAGGAAGCATATTTAGAAGGATGGGTGAAAAAGATAACACCTCTGACTGCTGGATTAACAGAATTCAATGTTACCTTTGAATGGGATGAATCCATTGGAGTCCCAGGCGCTTTCTTAATCAAGAATTACCATCACAGTGAATTCTTCCTCAAAACCCTAACTCTAGAAGATATTCCCGGAGTTGGCCCTGTCCATTTCGACTGTCATTCTTGGGTTTATCCTTCCAAACGTTACAAGTATGACAGGATTTTCTTCTCTAACCAGGTAAGTTTCTTTTATACTTGTATATATAATAATTGGGTCTCACATGAAAGCCATGGAAAAAAAAAATTATATGCGCGTGAGACAGTTTTGTGAATCTTTGTCTAGCATATGACTTTTATTGTTACGTACTTGCAGAGTTACCTGACATGCGACATGCCAGAACCTCTCCGCAAATACAGAGAGGATGAGCTCAAAGTTCTTAGAGGAGACGGAACAGAAGAATTCCGCAAATGGGACCGAGTATACGACTACGCAACATACAATGATTTGGGAACGGGTCGACCTATTCTTGGAGGTTCAAAAGAGTATCCTTACCCTCGGAGAGTGAAAACAGGTAGAAAACCATCCAAGAAAGATCCAAACTACGAGAGCAGGAATTGCATAGCGAACATTGATATTTATTCACCAAGAGATGAAAGGTTTAGTCAGTTAAAGTTCTCAGACTTCTTGGCCATAACGGCCAAGTCCTTGGGTCGGATCGTGGGACCTGAAATAAAAGGGTTGTTTAGCAAAACACCAAATGAATTTGATACGTTTGAAGATGTGTTGCGCCTTTATGATGGATACGATAAAGAACTTGCAGCTGCACGTTCGTCAAACTCATGTTGTTGCATGAACTTGGAATTGCTTAAAGAGTTCTTTCGTTCTGACGGTGAAAAGTTCCTCAAATACCCTAAGCCTGATGTGATCCAAGGTACATTTTAGTTGCATTATACGTATGTTCATTTTTTTTTTAGTATTGGCTTAATGGTAAATTTAATGCACGTACAGCTGAAGAGTTTGCTTGGAGGAGTGACGAAGAGTTTGCTAGAGAAATGATTGCTGGAGTGAACCCTGTCGCAATAAGTGGTCTACGGGAGTTTCCTCCAATCAGCAAGCTTGATCCTACGCTCTACGGAGATCAGACCAGTTCAATAACCGAAGAACATATTGAGAAGAACTTGAATGGATTAACAGTGTCTGAGGCTCTGGAGCAGAAAAGGTTGTTCTTATTAGATCATCATGATGAATTAATACCATACTTGAATCGGATAAATGGAACGAAGACGAAATGCTACGCTACTAGAACAGTCCTCTTGCTGCAAGATGATGGAACCCTGAAGCCTTTGGCTATTGAGCTCAGTTTGATTCACCCATATGGGGAAACACATGGTATTGTAAGTCAGGTCATCACACCAGCTCAAGAAGGCGTGGAGGCTTCAATTTGGCAGCTGGCCAAAGCTTACGTCGTTGTGAATGACTCCTCTTGCCATCAACTTCTCAGCCACTGGTAATCTTTGTGTTTAAACTTCTAATTTTATCGAAAATCCGAGTTTTTACTGAATATTTGGCTAACTTGGTGAATGGTATTTGGTGCAGGCTGTGCACACATGCTGCAATTGAGCCGTTTATAATTGCTACTAATAGACAAATGAGTGTAGTTCATCCAATCCACAAGATTCTAAAGCCTCATTTTCGAGATACGATGAATATTAATGCTCTGGCTCGTCATATTCTCATTAGTCAAGGTGGTTATGTAGAGAGAATTGTGTTTCAAAGAGAATTCTCCATGGAATTTACCTCCATGACTTACCAAAAGTGGGTGTTCACAGAACAGGCACTCCCAGAAGATCTGATCATCAGGTAACTTATGAATAGAAAAAAGTCTTTCTGACAAACATATTTACACATCCAAGAGTGAGGTTCAGGGTTCAGACAAACGTCTCTCTTGCTCATTCCTCAATTGTGGATTCTAACATATTATATGCACCTGTTTTTTTAACTTAGTTTATAATTTGATTCCTCCAGAGGAGTCGCAGAGCGAGACTCAAGCGAACCACATGGTGTACGCTTGTTGATCGAAGACTATCCATATGCGGTGGACGGTCTTGAAATCTGGTCAGCAATCAAGGAGTGGGTTCATGAATATTGTTCGTTTTACTATCCTACTGATGAATCGATCCAAGGTGACACAGAACTTCAGGCATGGTGGGAGGAGCTTAGGACTGTGGGTCATGGGGACTTAAAAGATGAGCCATGGTGGCCAAAAATGCAAAACCTATCAGAACTAACTCAATCATTGACCACCATTATATGGACAGCTTCAGCACTCCATGCAGCACTGAATTACGGCCAGTATCCATATGCAGGTTATCATCCAAACCGTGCAACCATGAGCAGACGGTTGATGCCCGAACCAGGGACAAAGGAGTACACTGAGCTTGTAGAAGACCCAGATGCAGTTTTCTTGAAAACAATTACTAGTCAGCTACCGGCGCTCTTGGGTATATCGCTGATTGAAATTCTGTCTACGCATTCTGCTGATGAATTCTATCTTGGAGAAAGAGAGAACCCTGAACAATGGACTAAAGATGCAGCAGCACTGGATGCTTTTAAGAAATTTGGAGAGAAGTTAAAGAGGATTGAGGATAGAATGATGGAGATGAACACTGAAGCAAAATGGAGAAACAGGCATGGCCCTGTACAAGTTCCATACACTTTACTATGTCCTTATAACTTGCCTTCCTATCCAATGGGACTTACAGGTAGGGGAATTTCCAATAGTGTCTCTATCTAGAGCCAGTACTAGAAACAAAGCAGAAAACCATTTCTCCAGACTAGTTTGCTTTTTTCAAGTTTGTTATTTGTAAAAATTAATTTTACGAGGGTGTGAATTATTATTGTCATTGATAATGTAAAAAAATACTTCAGGCTGCTTTCTTTTGTATCGAAAGGGCTGTAGTTGTGGAAAATCCCACCACTACACTCTTATAATGATAATAACACAAAGTTTGAGTCATATTATATTTATGATAAGAGACAAGATCAAGATAAAATAGAGAAGACAAAGAGATTAAAGTGGTTCGGTCACTCGACCTACGTCCACTGATAAAACCCCGGAGGGTGAGATAATATTATTGATAATCATTAGTAATAACTGAGATAAGATTTACAATTACATATCACTCCTATTTATATGATCATAGGATAACTAGTAACCCTAAATATTGATAACAAACTATCTTGACATGGTAAAGAATACTTGGTCTTCTACTGACTTGGTCTTCTTAGAATATCTTCTGTAACTTGATCCACAACCACTAATACGTGGCATATACTCCAACAAGTCATATTAACCAACCCAAACATTAATGATATTATTCACCACTTTGACACTTATATGATCTTTCAAAACTCTTCTATAATGAATATATATTGCTCTTACAATATATATTATTCACCACCTCCATTATTGATTCAGCAAGAACAATGTCACCAACACCTTGTTTTTCTCCTCATTTTTCTTCTTCTTCTTCTTTTTATTCTATATTGAGTTTGTTCATATATAATTGCAGAACGAAAACCCTGGAAATTTTTTTATATGGGTTTCTTTATTCTGTTGATTTTTTGTAATTGTTCTATTAATCATACAACTTATGCTTTTCTGGTTCTACTATTTTATATCTCTAATGGGTTTATATTAGATTTTGATGTAATTTAATTTTTGGTATATGAATTTGAGTTTTCATTGGATGTGAGGTGCACAAGCAAAGATGTGAAACTGGTGATTAAATTGAAAATGTTGTTGGGTATGTTCTATCTAATGTTGTGTGCTTGAATTGGTACCTAAACTCGATCTACTATATGACTATATGTGTTCTTGATGATTTATTGTTATTTGTTTATCTCAATTGGAGGTGACCATTTATTCAATTATCATACTGATAATAATAGTGATGAAGATAGTTCATACGATAGTGATGAAATATCACCAACATCATCTCCTTGTTAATTGACTAAGATTTCAGATTTTTGGATCGGTTAAAAACCGTAAATAATCGACTATAACTAAGCTGAGTTGGATCGGTTAAAAACCGAACCGGAAACTAAACATCTCGGTGGCAGTTTCAGAAATGAAAACCGATGAACTTACAGTTCGGTCGACGGTTTTGCCTGAAAACCGGACCGACCGACCATTGTGCAGCCCTAACCACGATCTCCATATCAAGGTTCTTCAGTTTGTCAAGTTCAACAATCTCCATATCGCCTGCAGGAAAGTGAAGAAGGTCCAAAGATTATCAATAATATAGGAGATCATTTAAATTTGATGGGTCTCATGTTGATCATTCATGTTTATGGTTGGGAAACCAAAGTGGGGGAACAGATGATACTCAAGGGTCTCAATCCGCGGGAACTTATGGTGGGTTTGGAAGTTTGATGCAAGAGGGGACGTATTACAAGAACTGGAGTGAAGCTGAATAACTAAATTATCCTTAATTATTAATATTTGTAACCTAAAATTATATTAGTTACATGATCAATACAAATTTATCTAGAAATGAAATTATAACTTTCTCTCGAGCAGTATCTGTACTTATCAGTACCCAAAACGAGATATCAAAAATCCTTTAAGATTGCGTAATGAGCTTCAAAGGTAAAAATTCCTTTTTTCCATCTTCGTCATTCTTTTTGAGCTTGCAATACAACATCATCATTTGTCTCACCCCTCAGTATATAACGACCAACTAGCCGAACAAAAGTTATGAATTCTCCAACTTCATCTTTTATATCTCCAATTCGGCAGAACAACCCAGATGCACTGCGATTATTGCGGTTGTCGGTATCATTGAAGAAGTTATCAAAGTCTATGGATATAACTCATACTCATTATCCCATTTTGACGTCGTTCTGAACCCCTAGACGGATATAGAACGACGTAGTTTCGACAGAGCGATAAATTTTCATACATCGTAAATTCAAATGGATTAATATATGGTTGATCCGTTGCTCAGAAAATTTGTTGGTGTAAAATGCATGTGTGATTTTAGAGTTGAAATCAACTCAATTTATAGGAATAGGTATCAAAGTCGTTGGATGTTCCTAGCCGTTATCGGGGTAGTAGAAACCGACCGGGTCAAGAAAGAACGACAGTCGTTGCTAGTTGAGACGAGCCTCAGCTCTGTATGGACCGATCGTTTCAGATTGATTTAATCGACTCATTCTTATATTCTTGACGCAAGTCAAAAAGATGATCATGTGAAAATCATCTAGTAACATCTTACATGATTTGTGTTAGACAATCATTTGATATAGACTCGGAATGTTTCGTATTGATCTATTAATCACTTGAAAATTACTTTGAAGCTAACAGTTTGTGTGAGACTGAAAATACGGGGGTACAACAACCACACCCAATAATTCGTTTGACAATCTGAGAGGACTTACTCCAATACACTTTCTAGAGAATCAACTAGACAGTCAGACTCAATTTTGAATAAAGTGTATCAAAGAGTTTAATATCTCTAACTCTTAATTCAATCCGCAATCAGCAAATATAATTTGCGAGCCTGGTTAAATATAAGAGGAGTAACTTGAAAGGTACCAAAGACTAATATTCAAATGTCAATCAATGTAAATCAACAACCCAAGGTTGGATATTCTAATTGATTGACCAACTTTGTGATATTTCAATTATATAACAAATATAATGAAGAAAAGAAATCAAATTTTGTTGTCAATGAACACCAATGTATTATCTAGAAATCAACAACTCAATCTTGAATAAAGTGTATCAAAGGCAATTGGCAAATATAATTTCTGAGTTGAATATAAGAGGAGTAATGAAAGGTACCAAAGACCAATGTTCAAGTGTCAATCAATGTAAATCAACAACCCAAGGTTGGATATTCTAATTGATTGATCTTAACGCACAACCTGTGATATTTCAATTATATAACAAAATATAATGCAGAAAAGAAATAACACAGACACAAGAATTTTGTTAACGAGGAAACCGCAAATGCAGAAAAATCCCGGGACCTAGTCCAGATTGAACACCGCACTGTATTAAGCCGCTACAGACACTAGCCTACTACCGATTCACTTCGGACTGGAATATAGTTGAACCCTAATCAATCTCACACTGATTCAAGGTACAGTTGCGCTCCTTACGTCTCTAATCCCAATAGGATACTATGCACTTGATCCCCTTAGTTGATCTCACCCACAACTAAGAGTTGCTATGACCCAACGTCGAATACTTGATAGACAAATATGTCTCACACAGAAAAGTCTATAGGATTGAATAAATTTGTCTCCCACAGAAATACCCAAGAGTTTTTGTTCCGTCTTTGAACATGAACCAATTGATAAACCGGACTTATATTCCCGAAGAACAACCTAGTATTATCAATCACCTCACAATAAAGTTAATCGACTAGCGAAACAAGTTATTGTGGAATCACAAACGATGAGATGAAGTTCGTTTGTGATCACTTTTATATCTTGCCTATCAGAGATATAAAATCTCGAGCCAATTATTTCAATTGCACTCAACACGATGGAAACAACAAGATCAGATCACGCAACTACAAAGATAATAGTTGGGCTTGGCTTCACAATCCCAATGAAGTCTTCAAGTCATTAACCTACAGGGTCACGAGAAGAAACCTAAGGTTAAAGGAAAATCGACTCTAGTTATGCAACTAGTAACACACAGAAGGTGTGGGGATTAGGTTTCCCAGTTGCTAGAGTTCTCCTTTATATAGTTTTCAAATCAGGGTTTGCAATCCAAGTTACCTTGGTAACAAAGCATTCAATATTCACCGTTAGATTAAAAACTTGATTCAATCAAACTAATATCTTTCAACCATTATATCGAACTTAGCTTGTTACACACAAATGAAATGTACCCTCATTTAGGTTTATGTAACCGTACCTAAACGTGTGCACCATGTTGGTTCACAAATAGTTAACCGAGGTTAGCCATATGATTAATCCCATATCAACCTTATTCATCTTAACCATAACTAGTTCAAATGACTCAAATGAAACTAGCTAAAGAGTTGTTCAATTTTTTAGAAAAAACAACTGAAATCAAATCGGTTTGATTCACTTAAATCAATCATGAACATTATAGCCACGGTTTGCAAAGATTGCATTCCTTATGATTTAAATGTTTAAGTTCATGGACTTGACCGATTTGACAAAGTAACCAGCTTAAGTATGCGTATGTATGCGTACTAAGCAACCGGTTTTGAGTTTGTAAAGTTTCCAAACTCAGCAAAAAAATTCGGTTCAAAAACTTCCGCCAGTATGTGTACAAGTACGCATACTTAAGGTGACTAGTTAGAATTTTGACAAAACCAAACTCAGCAGAAATTCTCGGTTTGAGAACTTCGGCCAGTACGCATACTTAACCTGTCTCCTTCACCAATTCCGTATACACATATGAATACTCTTGGCTTCCGGTTTATGGACTTATACACTAATGTGCGAACATACTATATATGCTTATATCCAAAGATGGTTGCATCATCAACTCTTTATTTCAATCATTGAAATATTCTTCTATAATGTCAATAGCCGTTTTCACACACTATTAGCATCAAAGCAATTTTCAAGATATTGAAATAATCATTATTGAAACCCTCCAATTCGTAAACCAAATTATCGTATCACACAAACTATGTAAGATGTTACTCGGAAATTTTCTCATGATATAAGATGAACTTGGTAGAAGCGAAAGCTTACCAACACATATTTCGAGAAATATGTAAGATAGATATACTCAGCTCGAAATCTCAAATGTGTATCGAGAAAACTATATCGTAACACGACTTATGTCTCAATATAAGAGATAGTAGAAATAGACTTTCAAGTGATAGATAAGTTCAATTCTCCACATACCTTTTGTCGAAGAAGTTCTACAAGCTCCCCTTAGTAGTTCTTCGTCTTCAAGAGATGAACGTCGAGAGATTTAATCTCAACTACACTATCTATGTCCTAGTTCGAGAG
>JAJJWW010014488.1:0-76350 GCA_023531295.1 Papaver armeniacum
GATATTATCCCAAATTCTGTATTTTCTTTGTTTTCAAGAATAAATATTTGTACTAATTAATTTTGTGTTTTTAGGTAGTAAATAAAGCTCAGAGAAATTGAGGAGCCAAAAGAGCAGAAAATTGGAGGCAAGCATCTATGGAGCAGAAAGCCAAAGCCCGCGCGCGCATCAGTTGCAACCCAACAAGGAGCAACCCATTTACAAGACATGGGCTTGAGAAGTCCAAGGCCCGACCCACGACCCGGATCCAAGCCCGTCCCTTCGGGGCCGTTAGATTCGAGCCATTTTCATCCTACGGTCGCATCGGCCTACGCATCGATCTCCGCTGCATCCAATGGTCGCTCCACCCTACACATCAAAACTTTGCTGCACCCGCTTTACACCACATCCACCTACACCTACACCCATCGACCAAACCTCCCATTTCTCATCTTCATCTTCTCTTTCTTCTCCCCCGACAAAAATCAGAGAAAACCCATTCTCTTCCCCTTCCCCCGACCATACCATGGCAGAGCCACCACCTCACTACCTCCATCATCTCCTTACCCTGACAACAGCACCAGCAACCACCTTCACCACATCTCTAGGTCTAGCTATCTCTTTCTTAGCTTCTCCCATAACCCTAGAAGCTAAATTAGAGATAGATGGAGCTAGGGTTTTCTCCAACATCAAATCAATGGAGTCAGAGACGAGTTAGCAGAGGAGAGAGGTTTGGGTCTTTGTTTAATGGTTAGTTGGAGTGATTTTTGAGATATAGAAGTTGATGTTCTTCATGTGAGGGAGAACTCAGTCAGTTTTAGGGTTTTGTTTTGTAACTTAATTTTGAATCCTGTTTTTCTTTGCATGATGTTCTAATTCACTCTGCTAGGGTGTAGATGAAACTCTCTTATTTAATGTGAAAGTAATCAAATTCTCAGCTTGTTCTTATTGTGTGTAATGCTTAGGAAAATAGTTAGCTAGAGAACTAAATTTGCTTGTGATCAATGGTACTGTAAGAAGACCATTGATACTAGGAGTAAGTAAGGGGATTTAGTTATACAATCATCCATCTAAAGCCTTCAAGGGAAGGCATAAGAACAAAGTGATAATTCACATTACCTTAGCATAGGATTAGAGAGTGAATTCAATCACCCTAGTGCCACTCAACCATCTGTTACAACACCTTTTGATTATTTGTTGCCTTAGAATAGCTACAATGTACTCATTGTCGTATCGACACCAACCCATATTTGTGTTACAATACCTTAGAAATCAGTTTAGTGAAGCCCTGCTGACACTTACACACTCCATTTCCCTGTGGATCGACCTGTGCTTGCCTTGCCTCCAATAGGCACTGTGCACTTGCAGTTATACGTAGGCGAAGACACTCTCAACAGCCTACCACATACCATTCCTGTCTAGCTAATTAGAACAAAACCAAGTGATTTCAGCCATTGAATCTCCCTAAAACTGCTTCGAATTCTTAACCCTAAATTTGCCAGTCAAAGAACTTTTTTTCCCGCTAAAATTTATTTTCAAATGAATATGATGAGGTTGCCCCTTATCCAGCTGCTTGGGTGCGAATATCCTGTGGGCGCCCCTTAGTAATTGAGGTTCCCCTTATCCTACATTGAGAGTCCGAATAACACGTGTCCTCCGGGGTGCCTTTTAACACTTTTTCGAGCCGAATTTTCCAAAAATATTTATTCCCCAAAAATACCTACACACACATAAAACACCATAATAAGTACAAATCGAGGGTCAACAAAATATAGTATTGAGATCAAATTAGACACAAAAATGTGTCTATCATGTACTAGAAAAGAACGGTTGGTACCGGAACCAGTTTGGTATCCATACCAGTACATGTACCAGAAAAGTTCTTTGAAGTCCGGAACTAGTTATTATCTTAAGGTATCAATACCAGTACACGTACCTGAAAAATTCTGTGAACACTGGAACTCGGTCATGTTATAAAGTATACATATCGGTACATGTACTTTGACTTAACTGTTCACGAACATGTTAATTAGTTGTACCTTGTACATCTACTTACCATGTCGATTAAATTCATATGTACATAAATTATTTCTCCGAGATAATTAGCATTTGAATAATCTCCAAAAGTACCATAGACAAATTTGATCACATAATTGTGACTCGAGTTAAGTCTTCAGTGTTATATGAAAATTCTCAAGCATATAGATCAGTTGGCTAGTTTCGACTAACCGTTCATGAGCGTGGTCTTTTGTACACGGTTCGGTTACGGTTTATCCTAACCAGAGTGTATATCTTGTTATGTTAATCAGATTCAAAGATTCATCTAACGGTGGGTATTTTTTTCTTGGTTCCAAATCTATATTTTTAGCTTAAACCTAAAGCAACTTATTGTTTGAATGTCTATAAAAGGGGAACCTCAAGCAATTGGGACCTTTGAATCCCAACACTATTTTTATTGGCGTGTCCTAGTTGTAAAACTAGAGTCGACATATTCCTAAAACCTTTTTAAGGTTTAACGAGTACAAAGACTTCATAGGGATTTGTGAAGCCAGGTCCAGTTATTGTTTATCTGATAACTCGAGTATCCTGATCTTGTTCGATTGTTGAGATGCCCACTTGAACAAGATAGATAGAAATCATCAAAGTTCTCTTCCTCTCAGACTTTTATTGATTCCACAAGTTTAATACTTGTGAGATGAATAATAATCCAGGATGCACTTCGGGTTGCATAAGTCCAGATTTTGAGGTTAGCAAGACTTTGTCTATTGCTATCGATCTCCAATCACCTTGATCTACGATCAAAAGGAACTCACACATATAAGCTTATCCGTGGGAGGCAGATTGAGTTGAAGCAACTCTTAGGCTGTAAAGGACGCTAGCTAAGGGAATCAATTGCGCGGAAACCTGCTGAGAATCAAGAGGCATAAGGAGCGCGATTGTAAATGAATTGTTATGAGGGTTTAATTCGGTCTCAACAACATTCCAGTCTGAAGTTAATTGGTAGTAGGCTAGTGTATATAGTGTCTTAATACATTTTGGTGTTCAATCTGGACTAAGTCTCGTGGTTTTTATGCATTTGCGGTTTTCTCGTTAACAAAATTTCTGGTGTCTGTGTTATTTCTTTTCCGCATTGTATTGTTTATCTTTATAATTGAAATATCACAGGTTTTGTGTTAATCAATCAAAGTAGATACATCCGTCCTTGTTTGTTGGATTCGACTTGATTGATTACTTGGGAAATTGATCTTTGGAATCACCCAAGTACTCTCACACGTAAATCAAGTACACGGACTAGTCTATGTGAACTTTATGATTGTGAGAGAAAGAGATATAACTCTAGATACTATTCCTTGATTGAGATTCATTAAGTTGAACTCTCGGGATTGTGTTTAAGTTCGTCCATACAGATTTCCTATGAAAAAGTTGGTGGTGTATTTTGGTACCCCCGCATCTTCAAATACTATTCTAAAGTTATCAAGCTTGGTAAAGGGGCGGCATGAAATGGTAGAGGGGCGGCAAGTGTGATAGCAATGTCCCTCTTATTGGTTAGGGGTGTCCTATAGGGGGTGTAGATTGACTAGATTACCCTTTTCACCTTAAATTAACCAAAATTAAATCAAAATTTTTTAAACCTAATGAATCAGAAAAAATCAAATCAGTTTTTTTTTCATCTTCTCTTCTCCTCCATCAACCCTAACCTCCATTAAAACCGAAAATTTCATCGTCTTCGATTAATTGGCGATTTGAAAAATATTTGGAAAAACCCAGTTAGGGTTTAGTTTATCATGTTGGAATTAAGTTAATTTTGTATAAAAAATTAGGGTTTTGTATGAAAATTGAATTGAAATTTCTGGGTTTATGTGAGTTACGGTTGGTAATAACTCAATTACAAACCGTAACTGGAGAATTGAAGAACATACGATTGGTAATAGTTCAATTACCAACCGTATGTTCTTATATCTGAGAATTTTCTTCAGTTACGGTTGGTTTCGAGCATTTAATTACCAACCGTAACTGAGTTACTTACTATTGGTATCGAGCATTTAGTTACCAACCGAATGGTTTTACGATTGGATCTTCCCCAAATTTAACCGATTTACGGTTGGTATTCGATAACTTACGAATCAGTAACTAAGAGTTACTGGTTGGTAACAAGCAAAATTGCAACCGTAAGTTCTTCCGAAAATTCAAAAGTTTTGATTTTGTTATGTAATTTAGATAATTTTGAGCGAGAAAAAGCTAATTGGAACTAATTTCGAAGTATATCGGGTCACTAGAATCACTCATTTTGGTTGAATGAATCAAAATCTAGGGTTTCACAAATATCACATAAGTTTTCTTTTTCTTCTCCTCTAATTTTTTTTTTTTTATAACTCTAAAAATCTGATTTTAGAGTTATAATAAGTGAAAATTAATTATCAACACTAATCTTGATTATCATTACTAATCTTAATTATTAACAATAAGGGCTAATTAGTCATTTCCAGATTTTTCATTGATAAGGGGCACTTGAATTTCCTTGTAATGACCTTTTTTGTCTTATTAGATTGCCGCCCCTCTACCATTTCATGCCGCCCCTTTACCAAGCTTGAAAGTTATATGGTCTACCGACAACAATTGTTTATGACTGAGATGCAGTTCTCTTGAGTGGTTTTTGCAGGAATTATTTAAAATTGTGGGTACTTCCCTCCATATGAGTACAACCTATCACCCACAGATGGATGGTCAAACAGAACGTGTGAATGCTTGCTTGGAGTCTTATTTACGTTGTATGTGCAATTTCAGGCATGTTAAGTTGGTATCTTGGTTTCCCCTTGTTGAGTGGTGGTTTAATACCCCTTACCACACTCGCCTCAAACTTACTCCCTTTCAAGCTCTTTACGGCTATCCTTCACCACAGTTTGGATTACATCCTGCATGTACTATCAGTAGTGCAGTGACAGAAGATTATCTGCACCAACGAGGGGTTATGACAGAGGTGTTACAGCAGAATCTCCTTGCTTCTCACCATCGTATCAAACAACATGCAGACAAGAATATAGTTGAACGATCATTTGAAGTTGGTGATTGGGTGTCTGCAACCATATAGGAAAACTTTTGTCCAGCTACGCAAGAATCTTAAACTTGCAGTGAAGTTTTTTTTGTCCATATACAAGGTTTTAGAAAGAATTGGAGTTGTTGATTATCGTTTGCAATTGCCAGCTTCTTCACGGATACACCTTGTATTTCATGTATCATTGGTAAAAAATAAAATAATTGGTGAAGGACTTATTCCACAAACTCTACTTCCTAACTTGGATAAAGAAGGCTTGTTCAAGATGCAAGTTAAGGTTTTGAATTCCAGAGTTATTATCAAGGTCCGATAACACGTTCCTCAGGTGCAGGTTCAATGGTCTCATATGGCAGAGGGTGATACTTCATGAGAGGATATAGCGTTCATCAAAGCTAGTTTTCCCAAATTGATCCTTGAGGACAAGGACTCGCTGAAGGGGTGGGCATTGTCATATCCCATTGCATGTTAGGGACAACCACTATAAGGCCGACTCCTATTTGAGTACCTTTAGTTCTACACGCGTGTCTCACACGTGTTTCCCAGACACACTTCATTTAGTCTGGCTAGTAAATCTATTTTGAGATTGCGATTATTATTGCGTGTTTTTGTTCTTCCGCCTTTTTGAGGTTTTTATCCTAATCTTTACAGTGTAGATCCTGCAAGATTAAATCTGAGCATTCAATTGTAGTGTAGATCACTACAATAAACTCGATCTACACCAGAAAGATTTGAATTCTTGACAACCCACAAAAACACTTTACTTCAACGGTATAAGGAAATCAAGGGGAGTTCGAGTAAAAGGTTACCTCTCCTCTGAACATCTCTAGCAGCACCTCCTTCAAGTGCTTCAATTCTTCAATTCTTCTACACTCTCAAGTGCTTTCAACTCAAGGAGACAATTTCTTCTCGTATGAGAAACCCTTTATCGATTTGAAGTTTTTCACCCCAACTTCAACAAGGTCATACATACGGTGATCATAAGTAAGTCGAAGAACGAGATTGTTTGGTCGTTTATTTGAGTGGGCACCGTACTATTTGAAAAGAGAGAAACAAATATGAACTGAAGTGAGCACAAGGACGGACCAGCCTTGTGCAAGGGTGTGCACTTGCACCCTCTACCAAGCTGGCTCCTAAGCCTAATTTGAGGAATATTTTAGATTTAGGCTTACTTTCAAGCTTGTTTTTGCTTCTTTACACCCCTAGCTCAGCTGGCTTAATGGGTACATAAGTTTACGCACCCTCAACTACGAAATCTCGGCTTCGCTCCTGAGTGAGCAGTTGAAAAAATGGCATCGTAAAACAAACAATACCATCACACGACTCGTTAGCATTTAGGAGGACATCAATAACAGCAAACATTCTTGTGTTCAGGTAAGCCAAAAAAAGAAAAACACATCTTCACCTATTGATACAAACTTGAAAACAGGATAAGGGGCCTAAGGGCCTTCTTATAACGGGTTGTCTGTGTCCGTGCACTTCTTATAACGTTAAATACGTACAAGAAAACGTACAAGAAAATGCTTAATGTACCAAAGGTCCACCAAAGCCGATCTCTTGCCCAAAATGTACCCGAATGATTACCAAAACGATCTCTTATCTGAAATGTACGTTGTCAGCTGTCGATGCAAGAGAACCCCATGATTACAGGAGTCTCATTGATTTATCGCACAGTGTATTTGGTACCCCCAAGCCAAGCATCATTCATTTATTATACTGAAACAGTAAGTCCAAAACTATATGAGAAAGCATAACTTATGCCAGAGAATCTTAAAATAATTTAATACTACTAGAATTTTCATCACTTAATCCAAAAATTGCTGAGAGATCGGGGCATTCTTTGTTGTTGCTCCAACCAAATTTCTCAAAAATGGCTGCATTCAAATCTAACTCATCGTTCTCATCTCTTTTTCACAAAAGCATGCCCAAATATTACCAGAAGCACCCAATTGGAAGGCCTATGACTTGCCATCTTCAACCAGAGTCCTTCAAATCTCTGAAGACCCAAGTTGCAAATTCATCCTCAGTAGGACCTGTTATTCTGACGGGAACCCCACAAAAACACCTAGAGTTAGGATTTCAGTTTGAAGAATACATGATTGGAAAAGCCAAACGAGTTAACCAAGCTTTAGATGATTCGGTTCCTTTGAAACATCCATTGATAATTCATGAAGCCATGAGATATTCACTAAGCAGGTGGAAAACGGGTTCGTCCAATTTTGGCAATTGCTTCATGTGAATTAGTAGGAGGAAATGAAGAAATGGCTATGCCAATTGCTTGTGCTGTAGAGATGATTCACACAATGTCGTTGATTCACGACGATCTTCCGTGCATGGATAACGATGATCTGAGACGTGGAAAGCCTACAAATCATATAGTTTTTGGTGAAGCAACAGCAGTTCTTGCCGGTGATGCTCTTCTCTCCGTAGCTTTTGAGCATGTAGCCACTCAATTGGCAAAAGGTATACAAGAACCCTCTACTTAAGCCCCACAATTTCCAAAAGTGTTTTTGTCTACCATTTTCAATTAACCTTATTATTCTTTTGGTTGCTGTGGTTTTTGTAGTTGTATCAGCGGACAGCGTGGTTCGGGCCATATCGGAGTTAGGTGCAGCTGTTGGTTCAGATGGGTTAGTTGCAGGTCAAATTGTAGACATAAAAAGTGAAGGAAGAGAAGTAAATTTGAAAGACCTGGAGTGTATACATGTGCACAAGACTGCTAAACTCCTGGAAGCTTCTGTAGTATGCGGAGCCATAATTGGAGGTGGAAATGAAATGGAAGTAGAAAGACTGAGAAAATATGCAAGATGTATTGGCTTGCTATTTCAAGTTGTTGATGATATTCTGGACGCAACAAGAACTTCAGATGAACTGGGGAAAACAGCAGGGAAAGATTTGTCCACTCAAATGTTGCAGTTCTATTATAAGTTCACGGTATCATACAAAAAAAAAAAAATGTTCACCTGTAGTGATCCAGATTCATGATGAACTGTAGCAGAAAATTATAGAAGTTATTGTAGCAGAAAACTGGATGTCTAGACAATAGACAAACACAAGTCATGCCATAAAGAATATGATACAGCCAAAACAACCCACAGACCATGCCATTTCACTGAGTAAGTTAACTTCCGCCCAGATTAGTTCTTTTTACTTTAAGAAAAACTAAATCCAAAATCCAAACGGTTAAGAGTACGTGAGTATCTAACTCAAAACCAATTGACAACTGATAGAATGGTCATTCCGTATTATATATTGGGTGTTGAGTCCAAGGACATAAGTATTGTGAGACTATTAACCTTCACACAAACTACCATCAGAAATGAATATTATCAATTTTACAAAATTACACCAGCTAAGAGGGAGCATTTAGCATTGTAGTATTTTAGCTCTAGGCTGCCGTCTGTATATGTCTTGAGAGCTTCATCTCAACAAAAAAAAATTAGGCAAATTTAAATAAAATAAAAATACTCGGACCTTTGTAAACTCGTAGCAAGAAAAAGTCCGAAAACAATCTAGCTAAGCACACAAGAAGGACTAGATCCGGCTCCTCTCTTGCTATAATAGAACTGTGATGAATATAAACACACAGCAACCATACTATTACAACCACAGCATACTTTTCTTGTAATCCGACATTTTGAATTGTATAAATAAAACCAGGATAAAAGCAAGTCGCACCGCATAAGCGAACATGCTATTTTCTTTTATGCGCACTAAAACTCGTTCTCAATGAATTAAGTAAAAGCGCAATATGAGTACATATTTCTATGTGATTTTTTATAGAATGCTAAACACATCTACTTCAAGTTACGGGAATTGAAACACCACAACTCAGCCATGCCGAACTTGAGCAAGAGAAAACCAGTACATGAGAGTATAGTTTGTGCCTTTCTGGATATGAGTAAAGCAGACAGACCAATGCCATAAGCATACCTGACAGGCACGCAGGGGGCTCCAAGCTCAATCACCTCCAACTTTGAAGTGGTGAGAGGTTGAAACAGACACTACTGCCACCATGAAGGAATTAATACTGTTGATTATCACTTGTAGTGGGTATGAATCTTACCTGCTTACCAAGGATAAGCATACCTGGCACCAAGGATAAGCATACCTGGCACCAACCCCAATCACATTACAAATTTGAAGTAGTGAGGGTTGAAACAGACACCAATGCTGCCGTGATGAAATTGATACTGCTGATCATCACCTGTAATGGGGTGTGATTCGCGTGAATCCTACTTACTGGCTCAGGTGGACCACAACCACATGATTAAAAGGTTCCGAGAAGTTTGAGACCAGCATCAGGTAACAGATTTCTCCAAAATATAACTACAAGCAGATATGGATAAACTTTACATGCAACACACTCCGTCTTTCAACCACAATTCGAGGCACAATTCAATACCTGGATTTCTGAGATAGATTGACAACATACATTCTGACCTGTACATGAAAAGCGTAACATTTAAATGCAAAAAGTAACTCAGCAGTCATGCATCTCAACCGTATGACAGCAGCACCAACTTGCTAAGATAACGAACAACCTAAATGAAATGCAGTTCAAATGACTCGGATATTTCCGGTTTCCAAAAATATTTCCGGTATAAATAAACGTTACAAAAAATACTGGGAAAGTCAAATGTTACTTTAATTTTGTGCACTTTTCTTTTAATGAAGTGTTATTCATTTCCAGTTCAGTGTCATGGGGACCATCTCACTTCACTTCTTTTACTCAGATATTCAATCCGGTCAAAAATTCCTATTAAAAAGTAACGGAGGGAGTAGTAAGTGTGCAAATGAATGTGATTCCTCCAGTTCAAATGACTCAGATATTTCCGGTTTCCAAAAATACTAATTAGTGTGCAAATGAATACAGTTCATATATTTCAATCAAGCATCCAAAAAGCCCAAACATTTATCACCGTCATGTTGGGAAGACAGGAATTCGGAGAACACTGTGATTGGACAAATCGACGCAAATAGATTCAAAACCTGTTTGAGCCTATCAGGAATTGTGTCTATTCATGCTACAAGAATAAATTAATTCTCCAATGAAACTTAATTTTTTTGAACAATAAACTGACCAACTAATTAAGAGAAAGTAAAATATTTTTTCAATTCATTTTCTGTAATCACCCATCCAGCAGGACACTTATTTTTTCTCGCCTGTGGAAAATCATCAGAGCAATCAAATTGAGTAATTTCTCCTCCAGGAATGAAGGTTTTCAGAGAAAGGATGTTCTCCACCTGAGCGTGCAGCTGATAATCCATGTCCACGCAATAATTACTATCATCATTATCAATGATGATACTGCGGTCTAAGTCACTCATCTTAGCTTTAAATATGCCAGGATAGGAGACTGAGCTTCTTACCACCTTGAGATGTTTCATTTGCAAATCGTAGATTATAAGACAGTTCCCATCAAACCAATACAATAAAACCTGATCGGATAAACACAACATGCGCGCAGGAGGGATGGCTGCAGTAGTGTTATTGTAAGAACAAAAGGGAGTTGTTTGCGAACCTTCTTCCTTAATTTGAACATCGAAAGTTTCCTCCTTCACCCATACTTGTTTGACCTTATCCTTTAATATATGCAGATGAACCTTACAGCAACAAGAACAAAAATTACTATGGTCATTATTACAGTGATGAAGGTGACGCTCACTGTCGTTCATTGTTATCTTCTCAGAACGAGCAACACAAGGATATCCTCTAAATTCCAGAAGATTATCAACCACTAAATATTGATCCTCATTCGTCGTACATTCATCTGGGAGTCGGACGAACTGAATCTTCTCATTCTGGAGGTTGAACGAAAGAAGCATTTCAATCTTATTATTACGAAATCCATTATGATTATCATTGAGTACTGTATCTTCTTCAACTACTCGATTAGTTACCCTCCAAAAAAGATCACCGCCGCAAAGGATGGCTGATCTACAGAAATCCCTCAAAACTCTTGTTACCATTCGGGTAGGAGGAAAAAGAGAAGAACCACCAATTGTTGCCGACATTTCAGCAGCAGTAGTAGTTATCTTTCTCCATGAATAAGTTCCCAATGTAAAAACCATGCAAACAAACTCCTCATTCGTTGTGGAAGTAAAGACAATAACAGTCTTATATTCTCCTGACCATGAATCAAACCCAAAACCATGACACAAGTGAATATACCCCCCTCCGGGAGGATCTAAAGCCGACAGGGAAAGTAATTCATCCCTAGTCGGGTTGATGACAATTATTCTACCTTCATCAATCATAGATTTAAGACAAGCTAAGCCATTACAGTAGCCTACTAGTTCTCTTGTATTTGGGCAACCTACAGCTTGCAGACATTTTATTTTAAGACATTTATCTTCCTTTTCTATTATTCTGAAAAAGTAACTGCTTCCACCGGAATTGTCTTTCCATACGTTAAGAAGATGAAATACTAGACTTAGGCTTAGTTTGTATTGCCGCAGCTTTTGTAAAAGCACTTTTCTGTGTTGTGCTGTGAGAAAAAAACAGTTAGACGTTTGGTAAAATATTAATTAAAGTTGAAGCTGATTAAAAAAAACAATCAAAATGTGTTTGGTAAAATTTCAAATTCAACCATTGTTGTTGTAACAAATGACAAAAACAGACATATCACTCATGGTAGTTTTATTCAATTTTATTGGGTTTAAAAATAATTAATTTTTTTACTATATAATATTAATGTTCATACTAATTACCACTATCATTATGATTATATTAAGAAATTATTTTCCTTAACAATTTTGTCCATACCATAATATTGAATACATAAGATTACAAACTTTTGGAATTTAGTACTAATATTTGTTTTTATTTTTACCGTTGACAAATTAAGTAATTATTCAAGCAAAAAATGAAACTAAATTAAGTAATTATTTAATATTTGTTTTTATTTCTACTGTTGACAAATTAAATAAATGGTATATAAAATAGTTCGAAATAATAAAAAATAATAATATTTAAAGAACGCAATATAATAAATAGTAAAAAATTGATTGTATATAAATTTAAGGGTAACTTTTGTCATTTATAAAATAAAGTAGGGATAAAAAAGATAAATCAAGCATTAAATTTATGTGGGACCACACAGCTTATGCTTTTGTAGCTTTTAAAAGCTCCTCCTCCCCTGCTTTTTAAAATTGAGGAATTTGGGAAGTGCTTTGGATAAAAAGCACTTTTTTTTTTTTTTTACCAAACACCAACTTCAAAATTTATTGACATATATAGGTTTTAAAAGTGCTTTTGAAAAAAAAATAAGCATTACCAAACTCAGCCTTAACTTGTTTTTATTTTGAAAAAAGTGAGAGGAAGCAAATGGCTTATCATTGCAAATTGAATTGTACCATGACTTACTTACTCTACTGTATGTGGCCAGATCCCGAGCTGGTAATCTCGTCAAAATTCTGTGAATAATAAGATCCTTCCGGAAGATTACTACCTGGAGGATGATCATCGATATTTTCTGCAATTACCATTTCTTTCTTCTTCTCAATTTGATTTCTTCTATTAGACGATACCAATTCATTTTTCTTCTGCTTTTCCTCAAATATTTTTCTCTTTCTTGCAATTATGATTTCATACTTGTTATGCTCTTCCTCAATTTTGCTTCTTTTTTTTGCAATTAACATCTCATACTTGTGATGCTCTTCCTCAATTTTTTTCCTTTTTTTTGCAATTAACATTTCATACTTGTTATGCTCTTCCTCAAGTTTTTGTCTTTTTTTGCAATTAAAATTTCCTTCTTCTTCTGATCTTCATCATTTTTCTTTCTTTTCTGTACAACTAACTTTTCCTTCTTCTTCTTTTTCTTCTTCTTCTTCTTCTCATCTTCATCAATTTTCTTTCTTTTCTGTACAACTAACCTTTCCTTCTTCTTCTCATCTTCAACTTTGCTTTTTTTTTTTGAAATTACTCTTTCCTTGTTGTTCTTCTGCTCTTCATCGATGCTTAAAATTTTCCTCTTTCTCAAATTCATTATAACTTAATAACTTACAGAAAAAACTAAACTTTATGCTTGTGTAGAACAGGAGATGAAACTCGCGAATTGGGTTTATAAAGACTCAAATTAGAGAAACAAACTCTGATTCGGAAATAACTTAATAACTTAACTAGTCTTTATTCTTGTGTAGAACAGGAGATAGAACTCGCGAATTGGGTTTATAAAGACTCAAATTAGAGAAACAACCTCTGATACGAAAGCAAGAGAAAAAGAAATCGAGATAAATTAGGTAAGTAGAACTAATTTAGGGCAGTTCCTGATCTATACAGACTAGACTATTATAAGAAGGAGTCCGAAAATGAAAATGAAATTATGAGAATAGCGGCCTATAGCCCAAGGACCAGGAACCGGGCCCGATAGAAATTACGGGTCCGGGTCCTAATTTACCGCCCGCACCCGATTAAATACCTAAATTAACTCAACTATAGTAAAACTTAATAATTTTGGGACTGCCAAATTTTATCAATTTAGCCAAGTATTAAAATTTATTAATATATCAAAACATACTAAATTTGAACTTAGAAAATAAGCGTATAGATCACTTTGTTGTGACAATTAAAGATTTTATTTTCAATTCTAATTATTTTATGGTATAAAATATCTCAACATCTACTCAATCAGTATGTATATAGACTCAGAGTCTTTGAACCTGCTTGTTAAGTAGAGTACTTGTATGATCTCAAAAATCAATATCCATGATCAATCTAGTCGTATCCAAATAATAATAATATAATAGGAATTCTGCTAAGTGATTAAACTTGTTATCTATCTTTCAAGATACAAATTCTACAAGAAACAAGTCTCGTAATCAATTACAATTAAGCGGACATATCTACTTAGATCGAATGCATACAAACCTGTGTAAATCATATTATAAAGATAAACAATAAAATGTGGAAAAGGAAAAACACAAGACACCAAAATTTTTGTTAACGAGGAAACCACAATAACAGAAAAACCCAAGGACCTCGTCCAGATTGAACATCATATTGTAGTATCAGACTTCGAAGTGGAATGTAGTTGAGACCGAATCCACCCTCCAAGAAATTCAGTTACATTCGCGCTCCATACGTCTCTTGAACCTCTCAAGGTTCTACGCACTTGATTCCTTTAACAAACGTCCTTTACAACCTAAGAGTTTCTTCAGCCGTAGTGAAGACCTTTGATACCAATCTGCCTCTAATAGATAAGCCTATTTGATTTCCGTTTAGATTAAAGATCAAGATATGGAAATCTGTTTGCAATAGACAAAGCTAGCAAACCTCACAAATCCAGAACTTACGACTCCCGAATAGTAGCTTAGATTCTTAACCACCTCTCAAGAACAATCTTCTAAAGACCAACTAAGATCAGTCTTAGATATCTATCTTGAGGAATCGCAAAGTCGGAGACGAAGAGAACTTTACAATTACTTTCTATCTTTCCTGAAAGAGATTATGATTGGTCGGTTGTTTATGGGTGAAAATCGTTTCTGCTGATTTCGGTAATTTCGGTGGGTGAGTGAGAAACTGATCCAAACCCTAAACAAATGTGCTGCACGTGAGCACTTTATAGGTTCGAGAGATCGATCTGTACAAGTCCGGCCTAAACCAAGAAATGGCCGCCCGGACTTGCTTCGGTCACAAAGTGGAGGAGAAGGGTTGATTTGGGGAGGGAAGCAAAGAAAGGTGTTGAGGAGAGTAGTATCTCGACTTGTATCAGAAAGTGAAAGCTTATGAAGCTTGCAAGAGATGGAAGCTTTTGGGAGAGCTTGCAAAGTTGCCTTTCTGAGAGTGTAAGTGTAGTATATTTCTCCTGACCGAGACTTGTTGTCTGGTGGAAATAGGTAAGACCTATTTATACAAGTCGAGATTGAAACGTACCCTGGCCTCATGAAGGAAGAGAGTAAAGGGTGAAATAATGGGAGGAGGTGGTAACCGCACGGTTTAATGGGCGAAAACGTTTTTCACCATTATTTCCTCTTTTATTTGACCGCTTTATTCCTTTTCACGCTTTATTAATGTGAGAGTAGTGTACGCGCATGTCAGTGACCGCCAAACCAAAACCCTAAAGAAGCATCCCCCCGTTTGTGTCGATGTCTCGAGTGTTGGTTGCATCTTGAGTGCAAGTGGCGCTGCTAGTGGCGCGTGTGGCATGTGCCAATGTCATGTGCGGAATGCCTTGGTGGTAACTTGCACGGTTTGCAAGTTAGGTTACCAGCGTGTGGGTTTGGCATGTGCCAATGGCAAGTGCGGAATGCCTTGGTGGTAGGTTGCACGGTTTGCAAGTTAGGCTACCAGCGTGTGGGTTTGGCATGTGCGGAATGCCTTGGTGGTAGGTTGCACGGTTTGCAAGTTAGGCTACCAGCGTGTGTGTTTGGCATGTGCCAATGGCATGTGCGGCCATGTTGACCTAGTTGCAAGTCTTGCAAACCTAGGGCGCTCTGTTTGGCGTGGGCCAAAGGCATAGCGGCTTGGGAGTATGGCTTGCGACACGTGTTGGCATGTGCCTATGGCACGTGCGGCCATGTTGACCTAGTTGCGAGTCTTGCAAGCCTAGGGTGCGATAGCGGCTTGGAAATATGGCTTGCGGCACGTGTTGGCATGTGCCAATGGCACGTGCGGCCATGTTGACCTAGTTGCCAGTCTTGCAAACCTAGGGCGCGATAGCGGCTTGGAAATATGGCTTGCGGCACGTGTTGGCATGTGCCAATGGCACGTGCGGCCATGCTGACCTAGTTGCAAGTCTTGCAAGCCTAGGGCGCTATGTTTGGCGTGGGCCAAAGGCATAGCGGCTTAGAAATATGGTTTGCGGCACGTGTTGGCATGTGCCAATGGCACGTGCGGCCATCTGACGACCTAGTTGCAAGTCTTGCAAACCTAGGGCGCTATGTTTGGCGTGGGCCCAAGGCATAGCGGCTTAGAAATATGGCTTGCGGCACGTGTTGGCATGTGCCAATGGCACGTGCGGCCATGTTGACCTAGTTGCAAGTCTTGCAAACCTAGGGCGCTATGTTTGGCGTGGGCCAAAGGCATTGCGGCTTGGGATTTGGCGTTGTTGCCATGGTGCGCCGGGTGCGGCTTGGTTTAGCATGGTTGCCATGGTGCGCAGAGTGCGGCTTGGTTTGGCATGGTTGCCATGGTGCGCAGTATGCGGCTTGTTTTGGCATGGTTGCCATGGTGCGCAGAGTGCGGCTTGGTTTGGCATGGTTGCCATGGTGCGTAGTATGCGGCTTGTTTTGGCATGGTTGCCATGGTGCGCAGAGTGCGGCTTGGTTTGGCATGGTGCCATGGTGCGCGAGATGCGGCTTGTTTTGGCATGGTTGCCATGGTGGTGCGTGAGAGTGCGGCTTGGTTTGGCATGGTTGCCATGGTGCGCAAGATGCGGCTTGTTTTGGCATGGTTGCCATGGTGCTTGTGATATGCGGCTTGTTTTGGCATGGTTGCCATGGTGCGCAGAGTGCGGCTTGGTTTGGCATGGTTGCCATGGTGCGCGAGATGCGGCTTGTTTTGGCATGGTTTCCATGGTGCGTAGAGTGCGGCTTGGTTTGGCATGGTTGCCATGGTGCGTGATATGCGGCTTGTTTTGGCATGGTTGCCATGGTGCGCAGAGTGCGGCTTGGTTTGGCATGGTTGCCATGGTGCGCGATATGCGGCTTGGTTTGGCATTGTTGCCATGGTGCGATGAGATGCGGCTTGGTTTGGCATTGTTGCCATGGTGCGCATATGCGGCTTGGTTTGGCATTGTTGCCATGGTGCGTGATATGCGGCTTGGTTTGGCATTGTTGCCATGGTGCGTGCAGATGCGGCTTGGTTTGGCATTCTTTGCCACGGTGCTTGGTGCGGCTTAGTTTTGGAATTAGGGTTACGTATTTGAAAACCTAATCTGGTATTTTGAAAAAAATACCCCTATTAATTATTTACACCGAGTTAAATGCTCTTATTTAATGTGTTGCGGGTAACACTAGGTCATGGGGTTTTACGATTTTACCCCTTGTCTAAAAACCACCATCAACATTAAGTCCCCTGCTTAGCTCGGAACAGGGGCTTTGTTGCGAGGTAAGCATAAGATGGTGACAAACTATTAGGGGCAAAACCCTAAAGAAAATTGAAAGGAGGCTCGTCGACCTTTTATAAATAGGATTTGGAATCCTTGCCTCTGGTCGTTTTGCACAAGTCGGGAGGCCGGCACAATTCAGTGGGCCCGATGCGGCTTAGGCGACGCTGGGAAGTTGGCGTGAGTTGGGAACCGAGTGGGCTAGGCGGGTGGGACGAGCGCAATTGGTGGGGCGTCCCAACTTGGAAACCATGCTTGCAGGCGTGACTTGGGCGGCATTGAGAAGCCACAATTGGTGGGCCCGGTCCAATCTTGGAAACCATGCTTGCAGGCGTGACTTGGGCGGCATTGAGAAGTCGCAATTGGTGGGACCGGTCCAATCTTGGAAACCATGCTTGCAGGCGTGACTTGGGCGGCATTGGGAAGTCGCACCCTTTGTGGGCCCGTTTCTTACACGCGTGATTTTGGTAAAAGGGAAATCCTTCCCTATTTCAAAGTCTTTCACGCCTATATATATATATATATATATATATATATATATATATATATATATATATATATATATATATATATATATAAAAAGCCCCTTTTTCCCCATTCTCGCGCTTTATTCTTTCTTCTTTTTTTCATACTAGCGGCAAGAGAGACCGGCTTCCAGGTATGTCTTCGAGTACTCTTCTTTCTCTATTTTTTTTTACATAGGTATAAACCTTAAAAGTAGGCGCTTCCACAATCTTTGCATATGATTCCTTGGCGTGCCTCTGAAGAAAATACTGCGTGTGTATTTCGAACCCGTAGAGAACCCTGTATGAATCCCGAAGAAGAATACTGTGTATATGCTTCATATGACTTCGAACCCGCAGGAAATATTGTATATTGTAGACACACTTGTACCCGCATAGAATGCCGCGTATATAGTTTCGAACCCGAAGAAAAATACTGCGTATATAGTCTTGAACCCGGATAAAATACCGTGTATATAGTCTTGAACGCGAATAAGATACTGTGTATATAGTCTTGAAACCGAATTTGTTGGGTACGATTATGTGTCAGGGAGATAACTTCGTCTTTCTCCATTTGTTTTGTGCAGATATCTTATTACCAAATTGTTATGAAGGAATTCGATAAGATGTTACCTGAACCACATTTCACTTCGTCGAAGGATGCTCATAATTCCAAACCGAACACAGATGATGAATTCTTCACTAGAGCCCTCGCCCCCGCTCGGAAGAATCACCCAGGTTTTGTGCCAATTTTGCTAACCGGTGGTGAGGATGACATGAAGACACGTTCGGTTCGCCCAGAGAGCACCATTCGGTTTTGTCTTCATAAAGGGGTATATTCCTCTTCCAACATTGACTTTAGGATGTGTCAAAGTCCATTACGTTCTTTTGACAGATGGGTTGAGTTCATGGTGAGCGAGGAGCGTATAAATACCATCTTGACTCGGGCGCGAGTCATTGATGCTGTCAAGACTTGGTAAATCTTGATTAGGAAGGACATCCCAGGCTTAGTTGCTTTTATCTCCGGATGGTGTTCGGACACCCATACAATCATATGTAGATGGGGTGAGATAACTTTCTCCTTGGAGAGTGTGGCTCTCTTCTTTGAATCTTCCCAGAATCGGGAATCTCAGAATCCAATTATCTGAAAGTGAGGCGAAGATGCGGGATGACCTGGCCGCTAAGTTGGGGGATTTCGCTCGGAAAGACTCCATTGCGAAGTCGAAGGACTCTGCCCGGAAAGAGGATGAAAGGTGCCCTTACGGTTGGTGGATATCTCAATGGTTCCGGACGAGTTGGAGCCTCGAACAGCAAAAGCAAATGATCTTCATGTCGCAGCATTTTTGGCTCTCGGTTGTCTAGAGACATTTTTGATGACGGTTCTGGCAAGAAGGGAATAAGACCAGAGTTGTTGGCGATTGCTGTGAAATTGGCAAAGGGTGAAGTTCTTCCCATTGGCAAGCTGTTCCTTGGTTCCCTGTATGTGCATCTGGATCACCTTGTTGCGAACATGCGAGTTTCGAATGGTTTCATGAAAGTGGATTCATATGTGCACGTTGCTTTTCTGCAAGTCTGGCTATGGGAGCACTTTGAGAAGTATGCTCCAAACCGTTGCCTTCGCTCCCGTGAGTTGGGGTGGCTCCCGAATTCTTCGATGGGTGAACAGGCGTCCAAGAGTTGGCGTGAGCTTGGTTAGTTTTCTTGATAAGTTGCATGAAATCAATTTTCGTCCATGGGGGCCAGTCCATAATTCAGTGACTCAAATTGGCACTTTTGCTTCTGCTCCGCTCATGTCTTTGTCTTCTGATGACGATTTGAGCGTTGGTGAAAACCTGTTCATTCAAAGCTGCTTGCCCGGTTATATGCCGTCTTTCTTCGTGGGGTCTTTCCGGATAGCCAGCTTACAATATTGACCGTGCTTTGCTCGTCACATGGGTTTCGATCAAGGGGTGCCTCGTTTACCGGCCGGTGATCCCTAAGGATTCGTTACGTGTCGCCCTTGACGCCTTGATGTCCTTAAAGCTTCTGTATCCGTCTTTCTTTTTTTCAAATGGGAAGAGTAACTTGACGACCTTCGGCTATAATGAGTTTTGGTGCGACGAGTTTACTATGATCCGAGATTTTGTGAATAACGTGGTGGAAAACGTTCGTTGCAAACCTTCTCCAGCAGTTCGAAGGAGTATCCAATGTTGAGAGATCCTGCGAAAGTTGCCTAGCAATTCGGAAAGCCCCCGAGGCCAAGGAACGGAGAACGAAGAATCGTGGCTTGGCGGGTTCGGACGGTTTCACAAGATCCTCCCACGGCTCTTGTGTCTTTCAGTTCTTCCAATAACAGGTATGTGTCGCTTCTTCATGGGTTTGTCTCAAAATACACGTAAAATTTGGTGAGAATATGTGTCTTGTTTCCTTGGGGCTTCTAGTAGTGTTAACGCTTCACGCGCCCTTGCACGTTGCCGGTGAGACGGCGGTTTCTTCAAGGAATTCGCGGACCGAGCCTACTCATAGCGGTGATGAGTAGAGAAAGAAGAAAGTTCAACAAGCGAGAGTGATTCCTCTGGCAGCACTGGTTCTTCTTCGGGAAGCGGTTCGGTGAGTTTCGCGCTTCTTTCTTTCTTCTTCTTCTGTTTCTTCTTTCGAAAAATGTCTAACTCAAGTTTGCAGGAGGAATCCGGTTCGGAGGATGATTCTGGGATGGAGTCACACGAAAACTTTCCTTTGGTGACCACCGCTGGTGACTTGGAGATGGGAGTTAGCCAATTATTAGGGCACAAACGTGGTTCGGACGGTGGATGATTCTCGATGGTTGTTTCCGTAGACATGGAAGAAAACCCTTTGCGAGTCGTGAGGCCACTTGCAGCGCCATTTTTGATCCCCGTACTTGGTTCCTTATCCAGGTCATGTGCTGGTTGGCGGTTTTAGCGTCGGCTAAGCATGAGGCGTTGTACACCAGAACAGGAGAAGCACGGACATATGGCTACAACCAAGAAAGTCACTAGTAGATTCGCTGGTTAAGCGTGTGGAAGAGGCTTTGTCTTCCATCGAGGATATGCGTGAGGTGACTGGTCACACCGTTTCGAAGACGTTATTGCCGGCGGGAGCACCATCGCGACGTGTGCGTGGAAAAGGAGTTCAACACTTCGTGGTTTGTCGAAGGCCTTCTTTGAGATCCAAAAGTTGAAAGATGCAGAATCGAAAGCCTTTCCGCCGAGGAGATCGCCCGACGGGGATGGAACTCGAAAAGCTTTCCAAGATGTTGACTATGAAGAGAGCGGCTCTTGAAGACGCAAAGGCGACTTTCTCCAAGAAGAGCGGACTTACGTTGGACGATTTTCCTTGAACGTTTCTCTGTTAAACTTTCATTTAGGTTCTTTCTTCTTTTTTTTTTTTTTTGAAAGACATATTAGATGTCTGGTTCAAAACTTAACCTTTGATAGATAGCTGGTAGCTTTTTAGGGTGTTGGATTATTTCTGGGATGAATGGTTTGATAATATAACTCTGATTATGTTTTGGGAAAGGAATATTGCTTTTATGAAAGTGTGTGCTAGCAATAGGCACAAGACGCAATAGTATGGCGGTTTTATTAAGAACCTAAAAAACAGATCGTATATCTTGCCCAATCTAAATTTACTCACTTGCAAACACACCTCTTTCCAAGTAAAAGGCGGCTTTCTTTGGTAGCAAGGCGGGCTTTCTTGGTAGCATCGCTTGATTAGTCCCCAATTCTTGGTAGCGTCTTGGCGAGTCCCCGATTTTCTCGTGTAGTTTTTTGCAAATCGGTAACCGAGTCGCCTGGTAGTTGAGTCGGATCGAGTTGCCTTCCCCTACCATCTTGACATCTGGGTCGAAAAACGAGATCGACAGTCTGACATTATAGCCGATAGATCAATCCTCCCGCTGTGGTCGCCAATTGTTTATGGGTGAAAATCGTTTCTGCTGATTTCGGTAATTTCGGTGGGTGAGTGAGAAACTGATCCAAACCCTAAACAAATGTGCTGCACGTGAGCACTTTATAGGTTCGAGAGATCGATCTGTACAAGTCCGGCCTAAACCAAGAAATGGCCGTTCCAGACTTGCTTCGGTCACAAAGTGGAGGAGAAGGGTTGATTTGGGGAGGGAAGCAAAGAAAGGTGTTGAGGAGAGTAGTATCTCGACTTGTATCGAAAGTGAAAGCTTATGAAGCTTGCAAGAGATGGAAGCTTTTGGGAGAGCTTGCAAAGTTGCCTTTCCGAGAGTGTAAGTGTAGTATATTTCTCCGACCGAGACTTGTTGTCCGGTGGAAATAGGTAAGACCTATTTATACAAGTCGAGATTGAAACGTACCCTCGGCCTCATGAAGGAAGAGAGTAAAGGGTGAAATAATGGGAGGAGGTGGTAACCGCATGGTTTAATGCGCGAAACGTTTTTCACCATTATTTCCTCTTTTATTTGACCGCTTTATTCCTTTTCACGCTTTCTTAATGTGAGCGTAGTGTACGCTGCATCTTTGTGACCGCCAAACCAAAACCCTAAAGAAGCATCCCCGGTTTGTGTCGATGTCTCGAGTGTTGGTTGCATCTTGAGTGCAAGTGGCGCTGCTAGTGGCGCGTGTGGCATGTGCCAATGGCATGTGCGGAATGCCTTGGTGGTAAGTTGCACGGTTTGCAAGTTAGGTTACCAGCGTGTGGGTTTGGCATGTGCCAATGGCATGTGCGGAATGCCTTGGTGGTAGGTTGCACGGTTTGCAAGTTAGGCTACCAGCGTGTGGGTTTGGCATGTGCCAATGGCATGTGCGGAATGCCTTGGTGGTAGGTTGCACGGTTTGCAAGTTAGGCTACCAGCGTGTGTGTTTGGCATGTGCCAATGGCATGTGCGGCCACGTTGACCTAGTTGCAAGTCTTGCAAACCTAGGGCGCTATGTTTGGCGTGGGCCAAAGGCATAGCGGCTTGGGAGTATGGCTTGCGACACGTGTTGGCATGTGCCAATGGCACGTGCGGCCATGTTGACCTAGTTGCGAGTCTTGCAAGCCTAGGGTGCGATAGCGGCTAAGAAATATGGCTTGCGGCACGTGTTGGCATGTGCCAATGGCTCGTGCGGCCATGTTGACCTAGTTGCAAGTCTTGCAAACCTAGGGCGCGATAGCGGCTTGGAAATATGGCTTGCGGCACGTGTTGGCATGTGCCAATGGCACGTGCGGCCATGTTGACCTAGTTGCAAGTCTTGCAACCTGGGCGCTATGTTTGGCGTGGGCCAAAGGCATAGCGGCTTGGAAGTATGGCTCGCGACACGTGTTGGCATGTGTCAATGGCACGTGCGTCCATGTTGACCTAGTTGCAAGTCTTGCAAGCCTAGGGCGCGATAGCGGCTTGGAAATATGGCTTGCGGCACGTGTTGGCATGTGCCAATGGCACGTGCGGCCATGTTGACCTAGTTGCAAGTCTTGCAAGCCTAGGGGCGCGATAGCGGCTTGGAAATATGGCTTGCGGCACTTGTTGGCATGTGCCAATGGCACATGCGGCCATCTCGACCTAGTTGCAAGTCTTGCAAACCTAGGGCGCTATGTTTGGCGTGGGCCCAAGGCATAGCGGCTTAGAAATATGGCTTGCGGCACGTGTTGGCATGTGCCAATGGCACGTGCGGCCATCTTCGACCTGGTTGCAAGTCTTGCAAGCCCTAGGGCGCTATGTTTGGCGTGGGCCAAAGGCATAGCGGCTTAGAAATATGGTTTGTGGCACGTGTTGGCATGTGCCAATGGCACGTGCGGCCATCCGACCTAGTTGCAGGTCTTGCAAACCTAGGGCGCTATGTTTGGCGTGGGCCCAAGGCATAGCGGCTTGGAAATATGGCTTGCGGCACGTGTTGGCATGTGCCAATGGCATGTGCAGCCATGTTGACCTAGTTGCAAGTCTTGCAAGCCTAGGGCGCTATGTTTGGCGTGGGCCCAAGGCATAGCGGCTCAGAAATATGGCTTGCGGTACGTGTTGGCATGTGCCAATGGCACGTGCGGCCATGCTGACCTAGTTGCAAGTCTTGCAAACCTAGGGCGCTATGTTTGGCGTGGGCCAAAGGCATAGCGGCTTGGGATTTGGCGTTGTTGCCATGGTGCGCAGGGTGCGGCTTGGTTTAGCATGGTTGCCATGGTGCGCAGAGTGCGGCTTGGTTTGGCATGGTTGCCATGGTGCGCAGTATGCGGCTTGTTTGGGCATGGTTGCCATGGTGCGCAGAGTGCGGCTTGGTTTGGCATGGTTGCCATGGTGCGCAGTATGCGGCTTGTTTTGGCATGGTTGCCATGGTGCGCAGAGTGCGGCTTGGTTTGGCATGGTTTCCATGGTGCGCAGTATGCGGCTTGTTTTGGCATGGTTGCCATGGTGCGCAGAGTGCGGCTTGGTTTGGCATGGTTGCCATGGTGCGCAGTATGCGGCTTGTTTTGGCATGGTTGCCATGGTGCGCAGAGTGCGGCTTGGTTTGGCATGGTTGCCATGGTGCGCAGAGTGCGGCTTGGTTTGGCATGGTTGCCATGGTGAGTGCGGCTTGGTTTGGCATGGTTGCCATGGTGCGCAGAGTGCGGCTTGTTTTGGCATGGTTGCCATGGTGCGCAGAGTGCGGCTTGGTTTGGCATGGTTGCCATGGTGCGCAGTATGCGGCTTGGTTTGGCATTGCCATGGTGCGCAGGGTGCGGCTTGGTTTGGCATTGGTGCCATGGTGCGCGAGTATGCGGCTTGGTTTGGCATTCTTGCCACGGTGCGCAGGGGTGCGGCTTAGTTTTGGAATTAGGGTTACGTATTTGAAAACCCTAACCAGTATTTTGAAAAAATACCCTATTAATTATTTACACTGAGTTAAATGCTCTTATTTAATGTGTTGCGGGTAACACTAGGTCATGGGGTTTTACGATTTTACCCCTTGTCTAAAAACCACCATCAACATCGGTAAACCGACTTTAATTAACCGCAAGTGTACGATGCACTATATGAGAATAATGGTAAATATGGATCATCCCCACGAGTAGTGTCAAACTCTATCTCCAATCAATATTAACAACTTTCGAATCAAAGATGTTTCAGATGATAAATTTCTGAGATTTATATGAAGGATGTAAACTAATAAGTGAACTGCAAAGTAATTCAAAAGGTTGTGTTATTAAGTATGTAAATGTGTTAAGGCTGCAGAATCTATTGTAGGCTAAGGATTCACTTACTTTCTATCACAAGTTTCAAATAACTCATGTATAATAACAATTCTAGCTAGTACATGGAAGATGTGACGTTAAAGACTTATCAACAAGAATTATCAAAAAGTTGTGTTTGTTCAACCTAAGGTAGAAACTGAAAACACGAGGGTGCCCAAATACACCACAATCTTTTTATTTCAACCTATAAGTCCTCTACCGAATGTTATCGTCTATGCACAAAGTCGAGACAATACTAGGATTCGGATCACACATTTTTTTAAATGACTAAGGATGCGAGATCAAGAAAATACAACAACAAGATAACTTGTGTGATTGACTATGTATACAAGATCGAGACAATACAACAATAAAGTGTGTTACTTGATAATAGGTTCGGTAATAACCAAACATTATAGGATTACTATCAAGTATAACAGAATTAACGTACTTCATGTAATTTACTTTTAATTATAATAAAAAAATTATAATTGCGGAATAGAAAAGTAAATGGCTCGGCAAGATTTTGTTAACGAGGAAACCGCAAATGCAGAAAAACCCCGGTACCTAGTCCCAGTTTTGAGTACTCTCAGAATTAAGCCGCTATACAAAATCTAATACCAATTTCGTATTGTTGATACCAAGCGGACTACCTAGCTACTTAGTTCCCTTAGTATCCCTGCGCCTTCGACTTCTATAGTCACGCACGTGAATAGGAAGTCCTTTGGATTGTATTCCAAACAGTAAAGGAATAATTTGTTTGGTAACCACTCTAATAAATCTTGCTACAAGATATATATGAGTCGTTGAAAAAGGCTCTTTCGTTTAATCTAATAAACTCCTTTGTCTGGTTAGATCAATTTAACTTTAACTACCGAAATATTCAAATATAGATTCGCACTCAATCAATATAAATCTCAAAGAGAAATATAGAGAATGTCGATCTCACACAACTAATCAATCAGATCTATCAAAGATAAATCGATTCTAGTTGGATCCCAGCCGATCAAGGTTTGCGCACACATTTCAAAAGATATAAAAACTAATAAGAAATGTTCTTCGTCTTCAAATCTTCTTTTATCTTCAAATATTTGCACAACACCACTTGAATCTCTTGTGATCAATCACGCATAGAACAAAGTCTGTTAACAATGGATTATCACAAGATGTCTTTAGATCTAACAACAGGTCTAAATATCCCGTCGATACTCAATCCGTCGATACTCTGATCTAGTTTGAGTGAATCTTATATCATAAGAGAAGATTCTTAAGCATAAACAAACTAGGTGCAATCAAAGTTTTAACAACCATTAGTCAATCAAATCAAATCGAAGACTAATAACACTGCAATTATCTAGTTTCCGACCAACGGTACTCGTAGAGCTTCTTGATCCCACAGAAGTCTTTAAACGAGCGATCATTAGGAGATTTCACCTAATTAGGATACTTTCCTCTCCGATTATATGCTCCACTAGAAACAACAAGAATTGAAGTTTGCCTGGCTTTTAGGATGGTTTGATAGAAACGCAAACTTAGGTATTTATAGACCAAGGATGTCTGGACACCAAGGAATTTCCAAAACCGAAAGTATTCTCAAGATATGCAATGAATGCCATATTCGGTTTTCCCAATTCCAATAAATTCTTGTCCAATATTTCCGAAATCTCTCAACAGAAAATCTCCAATTAGTAAATGCACATTACTAATTTTTATTCTCCGGAGCTATGCATTAATTTCTGGTAATTAAAGCATATAAAACCAAAAACCTTAATTAAAAGATTCTTGATTTATTTCGGCACAAGATCACCTTGAGTACCAAGGAATATCTAACAATAAATGATAAGAGTTATTGTTTGTATTCATAGTATGTTGACATCTTTTCACTGTAAATCCTTATTTCATTTTTACATGGATTCACTTTCTTGGAATCGGTTATACCACACTTCCAAACAAGTTTAGAATTGGTTTGCCCGTATTCCAAGACTACTATGTGATTGGTCATACCAAATCACAATGGTTAGTTGTGATCGGTCCTTCCAAATCACATAAAAGGGTTCAATCGGTTCTACCAATCAGTAGGATCGATTATACCTAAATATGGAACTACTTGTGATCGTTCACACCAATTACGGGGATTGGTTCCATCTACACACGGTATCTACTTGTGATCGGTCACACCAGTTACCAGGACTGGTTACACCAATTACAAGGATCCGTCACACAACACTTATGATCGGTCACACCAATTACAAGGATCAGTTATACCATCACATGATGATTACTTAGGATCGGTTACACCAATTACCAAGACCGGTCATACCAAATCATAAGTCTAGGCATTGTGATAAGTTATACCAAGATACATAACCTGAGTTAAGATCAGTTATACTAACTCACACATATTTGTCATCAAAGATTTGTAGTGAATAGCCAGACCAATAAGCCTATTGATTTCCCTTTCGATTCACGAAACAAGTTCACGAATGTACTCCCTTTAAAAAAATGTAAAACATTGTTTCCTAGGATGAAATATTCACCATAACCCATACACATAATCATAACACTATATACAAGATTATGTCGATATCATATCTACGAAGTTCATATTTCGTAGTCAAATTCCTTAATACTATGATCACACTATTATGATCATGTCACTTCACTAGAGTATTATACACATATATGTACAATATATATAGCTTCGCAATTATGTTTTTAATATAGTGAGAGACACGTTTTTGTATCTGAATTGTCCTCAGTGTCTCTATTGTTAGTACTTGATTTTTTACTTATTATGGTATTTTTATGTTTGTGTAGGTGTTTTTGGAGATATAAACTTGTGTGGAAAAAGTTGCTCAAAAAGTTCTATTTGGACCCCCTGAGAAAAGTACTAAAGGCACCCTCAGTTTGGATAAGGGGCACCCCTCAAGGCAGCTACTATTCGCACCCTACTCTGGATAGGGGGCAACCTTTCTTCTTCAGTTCAAATTCCTGTTTTTGGCGGGAAAAGCAACTCTCAACCTGCCGGAATTAGGGTTGGCGATTTGAGCTTGTTATAGTGAGATTCAATGGCTTCCTTTTGTTGGTCGGCTCAATTCAGCTAAACAGGGATGGTATAAGCTTTAGAATCAGCTAAAATTGGATGGATAATCCGTTCGAAGCAAGACAAGGGAGTATGATGTGCACGAGATTTTGGTCGGATTTCTGCATGGAATTTCAACGTGATTTGTTGCCTGTTTTGGATTGATACCACCCTGTTACGACTAAACAGGATGGTAAGTCTTCTGTTTTCGAAAGAAAAGGGAAGTTACGTGGAGTTGGAAGAAAACGGGGTATATGCACTTACCTAAGTTATTCTCGGGATTTTCCGAGTTATTTATAGAGTTCTGCGTGTGGCTGGAGGAAGTTGGATTCGTGCTGGCTATTGACTGAGTGTGTCGGAATGTGTCAACACCATTCAGACGTGTGACAGAGTTGAATATGGAAAGATATTCCGTAGAGTATATTTTCTTTACTGCCGAAGTTATGGGGAGGATTTGGAGAAGATTCGAGAAGTTAATGAGGCCCTGTCGAGTATATAAGGAGTGTTGGGATGTCAGAGAAGCACTACGGGGAGTTTGGGAGAGTTTAGAGCAATCACATAGACAAAAATCAGAGTTTCAGAGAACTTCCATTTCTGTTGCTGTGAAGAACACCAAGAACATAAGACGCACAGGCGACAATCGTTTATGCTACAGTGACAGTGACGCAAAACTGATATCGTTCTTTGTAACAATGTTTTGCAACAATTAAAAACATTGCAAACACCTGATTTTCATCATTTTCTTTCCATTACATCTTTGTAAACAATTTTTGAGCATGAATCAATATTTTGAGCAAGTTTACACAATGATGAGCTAAACCCAATCCTTGGGGCGATGGAGGAAGCCATTCTTTCAAGAATTATGTGGTAATATTTATTTTATAAATTTATGCAATATTTTTATATGATTAATTGCATTGATAAAAAAATGAATTAAATGATTTTTATTAATCAAATATGTTTTCTCTTGATGACGCATGCTTAGTTTTAGACTCTTGATGCGTTATAGTTGCGACTAACATTTGATATTTTGGAAATATGATTTTGGCAATACTTTAGAATCGAATCAATTGTTTAAATTGCATGATATAAATTAATTTAGAACCACATAAGTATTGATGAATGGTGAAATCCTAGCTCCAGACTCTCCATAATTTTCACAACATATCAACATTTATTTGCTTTATTTTCTTTGTGTAGGATCCAAATATCGCAACAACAACACACCAGCGAAAATCTCATCAACAACGATTGCGAGGACGTCGTAAAATAATTACAGGAATGACATAACAGATGACAACATCGTAAACATGAGTAAAGTGTGGTAATTTAGCGAAATTAAAGATATTTGCGAAATTAACATTTACAAGCTTGCGAGAAGGTAGCGGAGCCTGAGAGAACGTAGCAAGGGATCCTAAAATAGGGGAAATATGAGTTGTATGTGAGTTGTTATCCACTATGTAAACACCTATATAAAGAGGAGAGCAGGAGAGAGGAAGAGAGAGATATATTTAGAGAGAGACTTTATTTTCTTTATCATCTTCTTCCCCTAAAACTAGATCTAGAGTTCTACAAAATATCCATTAATGGAGATTCTCAATGTAACCCAAATGTAATTTCAATAATCATAGTAAAGAACCCTAACCCCGTGGATGTAGATCACATTGATCGAACCACGTAAATCTTGTGTCTTATTTTACAATTTTAGGACTTTAATCTTTATTTTGATTATGAAATAGATTTAGATCTAGAAAATATTATAGGGGGTGTGTTGTGGGATTTCCTGTAACTACACTTTGCTTTAAAAAATTAAGTCTAAAAATCAAAATCTCTACAAGTCTTGAACGAACTATTACTACAACATTATTGAGAAAATACCATCATATAACACGACTTGAAAGATACGTTAGGAATGAAATAGTTTAAGTCAATATTACTAACCTCAAGTGGATGGATGATGTCGTCGTTGTAGTTCGTTGCTTCTTCACATTCTTCAGGTCTTCGGATTAATACTTGTATGTCCCAACATTCCTAGACTTTCTAGTCTAACCTAAACGAAGTTGACTCTAGTATTTAATCAAGCGACACTAGATGAGATTTGATACTAAAATATGACAACCAAACTTGACATACCAACGCTTGGTGAGTTCAACCGAGCCATGCTCTAACAGAAACTCTAAGAACTATCCATACAAGGCATGACTAGTCTAAGAATGTTCATATAAATTATTTAGTATTAAGGTTCAATGAGAATTTTCTATTAAACTAACAATATAGTATACATGGCATAAAATATGAGAAATTGAATAAAAAATAAACCATTGAAGAGAAACTCAAACAAATGACAAGCAAATCAAACCTACAAGTTCATCCTTCACCCTAATAAGGTATTTAGCAAGACATGGTTTTCTTAAAAGCCGTCAATAATGATAAAGATTAAAACAAGTTAAACATATGAATATAAGAAACAAAATGGCTAAAACCTAGTTTCTTCCCTGAATACGGCGTATCTCTAAATTCCATCTCTCTGGCTAGTTATATGCATCTGAATCCTCTCATTGTGACTGGTATAAGCACACCTCCTAGGCCCAGTACAATCGCAAACACCTTCTAATTCAAGCCCTTCTCAATCCTAGGCCACTGCACCAATTACCAAATTCAGCTTCATCCTAAGTTCATCCACAGGTCACAACATTACATTCCATTTCCTGAACCTCTATATCTCGGCCACCAATTGCAACCATCACCAACCAATCAACTCAAATGCTCTCTGACCGTCTAAACATCACCACTTCCTATCTCCAAAACCCTTTCAAGTTTGAGTACAACACCAGCACCTTCTTCCACTGATAGGTGAGCAAATCAACTATCCCGACAACACATTCAATCAGACATGGGGCATAAACTTTGGAGATGTGTTATTTTTAATCTATAATTCCAACAGTATCTCATACAGATCACCTACTAACCAATGGTACCTCTCTCCATCTTTTCTATCTCAGCCAAACAACAAAATATGAAAAAAAAAAAAAACGTGTTAATCCAGCACAATTCATCCTCCGTCTTAACCTTGTACTTAATGCTCGAGACCTAATAATATTGCACATAGGAAATCTAGGTCAATAGAGGATGACTCTAGAATCAACTAGGACACAAAGTGTCATGGATTGATTTTCGCAGTTGAAAGAGCATCTCTATTTATAGTTTTCAAAGACCGGGCTTCGCTTAGGATTCAAGCTAAGATAACTTGAGAATCAAGCAAACACTTTAAGTCTTCAAAATACAATAAAAGAGTATACACATAGATTCGGTTACTGAAACCGTGTGTAATGACCGTTCGGCTTGGCAAGTTAGCCAAATAACTAAAAGTTATTTGATGTTCATTTAAACACATAAGAATTTAACCATGATACGCACACATAAGTGTTTAAGTTATCAATGAAGTCTTAGAAGTATTTAAGAGAGTTATAGTAATGTTAAACATATTATGAAAATAAGTCTTTGAGCATATACTAAAATATAAACTGGGATAGTTGGTACAACAGTTCGTGAACCGCGGGGCTTGTTCACTGGTCAGGGTGCAACAGTTCGTGAACCGTGTTATTCAGCCCTACTAGACTACCGAACTCAGCTGACCATAGTTCGTGAACCGGGTTTGAAAAGGCGAGGGTGCCCAAATATACCTCAAGCTAAAACTTTTCCTACCTATAAGTCCTTTCTCCGAAAGTGATTGTCTATGGACTGAGTTGAGACAATGCAACTAATCGGTTCACACTTCGTGTGATCGTCTATGAAAACGAGATCGAGACAATACAAAAACGAAGTATGTTTACTTGATAAAAAGGTTTGGACTTAACCAAACACAATAAGATTGCTTATCAAGTAAATAGGAATTAACGTTTGTAATTTACTTTAATTATAATAAAACAATTATAATGCGGAAATATAAAGTAAATGAGACAACAAGATTTTTTTAACGAGGAAACCACAAATGCAGAAAAACCCGGGACCTTGTCCAGAATTGAATACTCTCAAGATTAAGCCACTACACAAAATTAAACCAACTTCGTATAGTTGAGACCAAGCAACTAAACCTATAGTTCACCTATAGTTCCGTCTGTATTCCCACGCCTCCAACTTATGAATAAGTCACGTACTTGGAACAATTCCTTTGGTTCGTATTCCAAACAGTAAAGGAACAACAAATCTGTTTGGTATAAACCTCTTCAACCAAGTGATGTGAGTTCGACAAAGGCTCTTCTGTTTATCTCAATAAACTCCTTCGTCAGTGTTGAGGGGTGAATTCGTGTTTAGGTTCTAGCCGTCCTAGCCACACCAAATAACCTCACAATTCCATGAATGGTAAGAGAGAGAGTTGCCTTTCCATTGTACCTTGTCCTTTCTTTTATAAGCTTTCCTAAAAGCCCCTCTTTTGCTACATCATGACACATGTCTTAACTCCTCTTATTTACTCTTAATGCCATTTCCTTAACATGACCTCCTTCTTCTTGATTAATTCCTTCTTAGTCCTTTCTCCATTACGGATATTGTCTATTTGGGCTTGGGCTTAGTCCCCAAGTCCCTATTATTTACCTCAAAATATCCCTTATTCTTAGGGGCACCCCAAGCTCGTTAAGGGATATTTTTTCATGTGTCGACATTAGTCCCCTGACTAGTGGATCAATTATCAGATGATCCAATAATCAAAGAATCTCTTTTGGGCGCCTCCCTTCATGACATGTTTACACGGTGGGTCTCTTCGTTTTGTTGAGTCTATGATCGTGGGCGACATTTTAACTCCCGATCGTGCAAAATCTCTTTTCTTTTCAGTTTCTGACGGTTACTATTCCCTGTGCATAACTGCCACGTTCAATTCTTAGAACTCTCTATATATAGAGTTGTCAAATCATTTTCCCCTTAATACTTCTCCTTCTTCCTTTCTTCCAGACGCACCCATATACTCGCCATGTCTAGTAGCTCTTCTAGTAGTTCTTCGTCGAAGATAGTAGTGAGTCAGAACATCCCAATAATGAGGGCTCTGAAGAGACTGAGTACTCCGATCAGGATGAGATCATCTTACCCGCCCTAGCAGATGGTAGGTCATATACAATCGCCAAGTTCACGGGTGGGCCTGCTTTAAAGCGCGCGCTGAGGTTAAGGGAACTCCGCGGAAGTAAGAACACTTTCCCTCTAGAAGATATCCTGGTTTCTCGCCTTCTAAATCCTCTCGTGCTGCCTTATCCTTCTGCTCCTGGATGGCTTATGCGGCCCGAGTTGGAAACCATGTATGCTTTCGCGTTCAAGACTGTACCGCGGATGGTCGTTCATCGTGGCGACTACGACCTACCCCTTATCGATATTCGATCTAAATCAAAGAATCATCCGGTGTGGCCGCACTGGGCGGGTCGTATATATTCCAACCCTAGTCACGTTGTTTCTCTTCGGAAGGCAGGTATTGATGAAACCATAAACTCGTCCCTTAAGCGATAAGTAAATAGGTGCATCCGCGATGTAACGCGGCTTTTCTGCCACTGGGCTCCTCCCGTTCATACCCTTTTCACAGCGTGGGGGAAGCCACCATCGTCATTGAATATGTAGTCGCTCTTACGTGGTTGCCGATTCATGGTAGTCATTCGTATGACGAGGCGGCCATTTACGGAGCACTGGATGATAAGGACAAGGATCTGTGCACTTATTTGTTGAAGTGCAAAGATGATTCCCGTCGTGAACTAGTGCGGAAAACCCAAGCGCCTTCGGAGCGAGACAAAGGCAAGGAGGCCAAAGATAAAAAGGAGGCGTCTTCGTCCGCCAGGAAGGGGAAATCCAAATGGGTAGAAGAGAAGAAAGCTCCTCTTAAGCGCTCATCGGGCGATCGACTGTTATCTAGCTCTATTCGCGCCAATGAGGTAATCCATGGCTCTTCAAATCCAACAGAAGCTGATCCCGAGTGGGTTGTTAAGGTTAATCGCCGTGCCTCTTTTCCTCTTTGGTTAAAATATTGGGATCCTCAGATAGTTTATGGGAAAGTACTTCCCCCCAGACGCAAGGAGAAGAATCCCCGCGCTGAGTTAGCTGCTTTTATCTTGTTTTGTCTTTGTCATGATGTGTTTGAATACAGTCCCTAGGATACCATTAAAGGTGAGCTCGTGCCAATGGCAGTGTTGTTGTCTGGCGGTGTCTCTTTCCTGCTTGCGCCGATGTTATAAGGTGGTTTGTACCGCCATCTTGATCTGTTCTGTCGAGATCTCCAGACGGTAGGTTCATCTCACCAGATCGAGACCTATATCCCAGCTTCTTATATGCAGGCTTGGTATTGGGAGCATGTTCCCCCATGCGCGCCTGAGCCTAATGAACTCGTCATTCATCGCGAGGAAGATGTTAAGCAGGATGATGGTTCAGTCAAGAAGCTTTCCGTTGTTTATGGCTACCCGCGAATGGCTCTTTGGAACTTGAAAGGGAAAATACCCAAGGGAAATCTTGGTAAGCACTTGGACATGGCTAAGGATTTTGAACCATTTCCTTACCAAGACAATCGATCGGGTCCGGCGCATTATGATTTTCTTGCACCTTTTGACGCGGAGTTGGATTCTACGAAGCTCTTGTCAGAGGCAGATTTTGATTCAGTGATGGCTGTGTTACCCGGCTATCTTCCTGGTTTCTATGCTGGTAAGTTCATCGCCATATCATATAATCCTGATCGTGCAGCTGGGCAAGTTGGGTTTGATCAAGGGGTTCCTCATAGGTTCCCCCCCTCCGGAGAACTCTAATATCGAGGACATTATCACTAGCTTCAATCGTTGCGTTTTTAAGGGAGCGACTCGTTTGTCTGATCGGGGGATCAATTTTTCGTTCAAGCAGCCTATCTCCGCGCGGCCTTTAGCGGTTACTGAAAGGGCTCACGAGTATCATGATTTCTTAAGGCGTCGAGCTTTAAACTTTCTTTTGCGCGAATCATCTCCCCCTCGTGATTTGACTGTCCAAGATCTTTGGGAACTTCACGCGTCTGGCCGAATCAAACTTGATGATGTTGTAGCCGCTGAGAATTGCCTCGTTCCAGCTAACAAAGGTCTCTCGGATCCCGTGGTGACCTCTTGGGCCCCGCCCGAGGGTCATGAGCCTACGAAGCCAAAGAAGGGGTCGTTTTATGATCGTAAGCCCCCGCGGCTAAATGTGAGGTCGTCTGCTAGTCCTTTAGCGCCCAAGGTATTTGGTATCTCTTTTGCCTTGTATTTTTTGTAATTCATCATTACGCTTCCCCCTTTATTTTGATTGAGATGGGTGGCGTAAATCACTTCCCCAGGAAGATCCTCCTTCCAATCGCCTAGGGTGGAAACCCCCTTCCTACGTGATGGAGGAATACTTGAATATGCCTGAATGTGATTGGACTGAGAGGAGTCTAAAGAAGAAAGCTAGGCGGGAGGCGAACCAGTCGTCTTCTCCTCGCCCTTGTTTTTCTGCTAATACCGCGCCTTTTCAGCCTCGTCAAAGCCATCGAAGGTGCGCGTCGCAGCCCCCTAGGGATGTGGGTAACAGCCCAACTCCTTCGTTTGTGGATCAGCTGAGGAATCTATGGGTTAGCCTCCCCACAAGAGATGGTTGGGTGTCGTCGCGTCTTCATATATCATCAGTTAACCCTCTCAAGGTTGAGACCGTTCGTGGCAGGGGTGAACTTCCGGTATCTCCTAGTGCCGTTCTGCAATCAATGAGTCCTTCTGGCTCCAGCTAGTCAGCTTTTGGCGGGTCCTCATCCTACGGGGAGTTAACCGTTAATGATCCTGCAGGTAACTTCCTATTTAATACGTGTCTTTATTCTTGTTATTCCTCTCTCTTTGCCTTTCTCTCCTTTTTTCTTATAAATCTAAGTTGTTTTTGTAATGGTGCTCATTTCTTGTCAGGCTCCACTAGTGACTCTGAGTCATCTTCTAGTTCCTCCGCGTTTCGCTCTAAAGTTACTGATACTCCGCTAGGCTTGTCGATTCCTGAGGTTGGTCTTCCCCTTATTTTTTTTTTGTCGATCATTTTCCTTTCCTTTTGTTGACATACTACTGTTGGCGCTAGGATATGGGTAAGAAACGGAAAGAAACAGCGAAGCCCGACATGGACGGCGCTAGGCGCGTGATCTCTAGTGGCGATGAATCTTCTAAGCGCACTAAGATGGATGGCAGCTGCTCGTTTGTTCTTTCGGAGAAGCATATTGATACTCTTATTGCTGATGCACCGACCAGCCCTGTTGTAACAGAGGACTTTGAGGATGCGCTGTTTCGTTTCCGGTGGTGAGCGCCGCTGAGGCTGGGGTAGACCCCGCTACCCACACCCTATTCCACAGCTTCTGGGTTCCAACTGCTTTTGTTGCTGCCTATAGAGATATTGTCGAGCGCGGTGGTGGTCATATGGCAAAGGAGGGTCTTTTGGCCGTTCCTATCTTGTGTTACATGACTAGGAATCTTTTGGAGATTGCGGATCAGCTCACGCGTGTAGGGGATGATCCTGTCGATGAGGCAAGGTTATGTAACTGGGAAGCTGCCGTGAAATCTGCACTCAACCTTAAGTTCCCCATAGCATGGTTAAATGAGATTTTGGTAAAAGTGAAGAGTCGCAATGATCCTCGCGGTCGTCTTACTGGTCAAATCTCTCAGTTGGAGGAGAAGCTGGAGAAGTGTTCGGAGACGACTTCTAGTAAGAGGGTGGTATTGAATCTATTGCTTGCTGACGTTGGGTTAGCAGATAACAAAGTGTTGCGTGCTGAGGCCACCGAAGCGGAAGTCCTTACTGAGCTCGAGGAGAAACGGCAGGAGCTGGAGAGATGATTCAGTGATTAGTAACTACAATTAGTAACCAACATGTAGCCGTTACTAATTCGTAACTGAAATTTTAAGTTACCAAAATTTAGTAACGGCCCTGTCTCGGTTACAAATTTAGAGATGATTCGTAACGGCCCAGTGCCTGTTACTATTAGCTACTGCTAGGAAAAAATCATGCGAAACGCGCGTGTGCAGGGTAACACTTTGAATTATATTTCTTCCCAAATCATTGTGACCTAAAATATTTAGGGACAATATCGTTTGGTCCTTTTTTAGGTGGGCCCATGTCTGTTTAGTCCTTTGGTCAAACGCCTTTACTGTTTGGTCCATAATTATTTAAAAAAATTTAAATAGACAAAAATACCTTTCCATGTTAAATTTTTTTTTGTAAGAGATTTTCCATGCTAACAAAACAGACTTCATTCTTAGGAAATGAAGTCCATACAAAAAAACTAAAAAAACAGACTTCATTCCCAGGAATGAAGTCCATACAAAAAGCTAAAAAAACAGACTTCATTCCCAGGAATGAAGTTTATACAAAAAAAAAACAGACTTCATTCCTAGGAATGAAGTCCATACAAAAAGCTAAAAAAACAGACTTCATTCCCAGGAATGAAGTCCATACAAAAAGCTAAAAAAACAGACTTCATTCCCAGGAATGAAGTCCATACAAAAAAGCTAAATCCATACAAAAAGCTAAAAAAAGCTAAAAAAACAGACTTCATTCCCAGGAATGAAGTCCATACAAAAAGCTAAAAAAACAGACTTCATTCCCAGGAATGAAGTCCATATAAAACATCAGCAGCAACAGCAAACAATCATCTTCATCTTCAACAACATTATCAACATAATCTTTATCATCTTCAACATCAACAACACATCATTATTCATCATCTTCATCATTCTTTAACAGCAACATCGTTCAACAGCAGCAACAGCAGCAACATCGTTGTTGTTCGTCGTCTTCATCGCCTCCAAAAACAGCAACAACAACAACATCCGTGTTAATTTGTTGTTCGTCGTCTTCATCGCCTCCAAAAACAGCAACAGCAACAACAACAACATCGTTCATTCAAAATTATCATCTTTGTCGTCGTCGTCGTCTTCAAGAACACATCTGTATTCATCCGTATTAATCATCACCGACATGAGTTCATCTTCATCAACAACATCAGCAGATTTGGTTCTTCATCAAACAACAGCAGCAGCAGATTTGGTTCGTTCAACACGAGTTCATCTCATTAACACGAGCAGCAAAACATCATTCTTCATCGTATAAGATCTGAGAATAAACATCGAGCGTGATTTGGTTCGAAAAATTTTTTTTCAACACGAGTTCATCTCATTAACATCGACTAAAAGGAAAAAAATTTCCACATCTAGAAAAAAAGATGAGAGAAAGTAAATCCCGAGAATGATTTATTCTCTCATAAACTTTTGACTATATATATAGTCCTTATCCTAACCTTTCAAGAAAAAGGGTATTTCAACATTAGCCACTACAAGGTGACATTTACATCATCCATGACATCACCTAAGACCAAACAATAATTTTTAGGACCAAACTATAATTTATATTACCAAAGTTTGTTAACCAAACATGTATTCAGATTAAAAAGTCATCAACTTAACACAAAAATGTAAAAAACGGACATTTGACTGATATGTAGCAATTCAGAGAAGTTTACACTGTGGTGGCGATGCGTTCCATCTAAGTGTTGGGTCAAATAGAGAAACCTTGATACTAAATAAAGTGTTATTTATTATATAAGTGACATCCAAATGTTTTTTTCTTCTTCTCTAATATATTATTCCTAGGACCTAATGGTATTTCCTACAAATATTTTTTCGCCCAAAGTTTCCACGTGATTCAGACGTGTGTGACCCTAACTTATACTTATCGTATTTCTCTTCCATTTTCATTCCTCCGCAAGCACAACAGCCTCCATGAAAAAAACCACTCCATGAAGAAAACTTGAACAAGAAAGCTTGTTCACTAGAAAACTTCATCCCCGTCACTGTCTCTTACTCTCGATCTCTCTCCCTCTTTATCAAGGAAGATTCATTAAAATCAACAACCAGAAGAAGAACTTTTCTCTCTGTTCCTGGTCTCTCTACCTCGATTCATGGTTAAATCATCATCATAAGTTTTCTATGATTTGTCCGATTCTCTAATCTTTAATGGGTTCTCGTAATACCCTTTGATTTTAGAGATGATTGATCTTGTTTCCGATTTATGTTATTTGATTGAGGCGACGAAGAAAACCTAAAATCCAGAACACAGATTCCTCTTCAGACAGCATCATCAATGGCCGAAGATTATCATGATAAAGGCAATATGGTGTAACTCTTTTCTATTGTTTTTATCGATTTTCCCCAAAATTTTCGTTTAGGTTTTCCAATTTTGTGTTCTGAATTTCATTTAGGTTTTTGTGCTTAATTTTGGTTATGAAAAGGGATTTTCTTATATTCTCCAATTGATATTGATTTTAGGGTTTTCCCTTTCAAATCATTGATTATTATTTTTATAAAACCTAATTCTTTGGGTTAGAAATCGTTGATTTATATAGACAGTGGGAATTACTGTTGTTTTGGTTGCTTTGGTTGTGAAGAAACATATATATATATATATATTGTTGTTTAAAGGCTTCAGGGTTCGTTGTAATTTGTAAATCTTGTGTTGGCAGGTACTACAGTTACTTCAAAGTCTACGAGGTTAAGCTCTCACTGGAACTTATCAGTCATAAGAGAAGTTTAATACCGTAATTCTAATCCACTTAGTTATTTCGTATGGAATGTGCCTTAAAACTCAACTTGGAAATTGTGCATGGAATGTGATGCAGGGTGCTTGGTTGCTTACTGCGAAAAGATTCAAAGCTTCAAGGTGGACTAGGTCATTCACTTCAGATAATGGTGAGATGTTCATATACTCCTCTCAGCTTTTGATACATAATTTTGTACTCATACTTCTTTCGAGCAGTGTAATCTGAACGCCTTCTACTTTTTGTTATTTTGAAGGTGACCTTGTTGATGCTGTTGTTACTTTCATTGGAGAATCTATTACAGATGGTACTCTAGCAGCTTATATAAGATTTTATGTTCTGTATGTTTGATTAATATATTTGTGTAATGAAAAATTTATTGCTTTTATATGTTATATGTTCGATGTAGAACCTGGTGATAATGTTCAAATTGATGAGCCAATTGCTCAAGTTGAAACCGATAAGGTACATATTAGGATCTATTTCCTTTCATTCAAATAGCATCTATTTCACAAACTGCGTTTCCTGAATCTTTGATTGTGCAATTATTAGGTAACCATCGACGTCGCTAGTCCTGAAGCTGGAGTTATCCAGAAGGTAAATTATTTGTTGTTGATGTATCTTGCGATGTGACACATGTTGCTCCATCAGAGGAGAAAGATTCCATTAAAGAGACTCCTAAGCCATCAGCTCCTGCAGAGAAGGAGAAAAAAACCTTCCGTTGAAACTCTTTTTGCCAAGGACATACCTAAAACACCCTCCACAACACCATCTAGAACTTCAGTTACAGAACCTATTCTGCTCTCACCATTCTCGTCCCAAACAACGTCCCTGGCCTCCAAGTCTGGAAGGATGACAACTGGATTGCCGTAGATTTCTTTCCAAATGCTCTCTATGTGCATATTGGTGATCAAATTGAGGTAATTCGTAATTTCTGATAAATCTTCCATCACTTGCATACGCTACATACTCCCACTCCCATAAATGCAAGAATAATATGTATGTAAAACTAGGTCTATTTACATGCTATTAAAAATTAAATCAAGGCCTATTACATACTATTGGGGTTGTATTAAGTGCTAATGTTGTGGTCTTAGGTGTTAAGCAACGAAAAATGCAAGAGTGTCCTATACAGGAGCTTAGTGAACACGGAACGATAACGTATGTCATGGGCAGTATTCTCAATACCACCACAGGATGCGGCTATTGTCCTTGTCCAATTCACTCTTCAGGTACATCTGCTTTTAAATTCTAGCATTTGATATGGCATTTAACTATCATGTCTAATTGTCCGTGTCCAATTTGAAGCTCAATTGTACTTTCTCATCTATCTTGTAGGCGGGAAATTCGTACCTCGACTACCTCAATGACATTCACCTTAAAACAAAGGAAGAACCAGATAAGGAGGTATATGTTTTGCATAATTCAAATTCTACGTTATCTCTTTGTTTTCTCCTTTCAATGTCATGAGTATGAATGAATTAATGGATAAGTACAGGATGTCCTCGTGGTTCTTTGTTATGGATCAAACTCAGTAATTTGTTTGACTCTTTTTTTAATCATTTTTTCTTAGCTGGCTTGCTAAACTGTATGAGTCACTAAAATCGTGCAGCGAGTTTAGCTTTGTACAAATAGTTAGTGCAATTTGAACTTTTATACCATTATTGTGTTGTTGGCTAGGTTCTTACTCTCTAGCTATATAGTACAACACTCTCTCTTATCTACTAGTAAAAGTTCCAGCTTGAGTGACGCTGCTGAGGACTCTTTGAACTAACAGTTCAAAGCTGACATGCAGTAGACATTAAATTCTCACATTCTCAAGGCTGGTACAATGCATAATTTTATAACTGTCAGTAAATTTTAACCTCAAGTATAGTTCATTATGTTCAACTGACATGTTGCATCTGCAAATGTATTTCCAAGGCACATTTAACTCTGATAACTTAGTGATTTATTCAAACTGTTGTGACATAAAGAGTAATGTGCTGACAATACAAGTGTTGGTTTGCTTTCAGGTTCTGGTTCCGGCACTGCTTTTGCAGAACTCTAGCAATTTCCGGTGGTGTCTAATCATGTTTGATGAACTGAAGAAGAGGGCATCAGATTCAGGTAATTAACCATTACAATTTCTTCCATTTTGTTGCAATAGAGATACTAAGTTCTATCTGTACTCAATCTTTTGTATTACTTGTTGTCTTGTCTTATGAAATTCAACAGGTTCAAATGTTTTGTCTAATGTCAATATGGTATGCGAGAGTTTGCGAAACTCTATTTCTAAATCCATTGTTTTCTTGATTGCAGACAAAGCAGTAATATCAGGATTGTTGCCGAGGACAAGCAGTAATATCAGGATTGTTGCTGAGGACAAGCAGATAAAGAAACAAGTGGATTCAGGTAATCTTATCAGAGTCATCTGCCTATACTTGGCAATTATGAATCATCTGAAAGTTGAACTCACCATGAACCTAAGTATCAATGAACAAATGGATAAACATATAATGATCCGAACAATGTTTTTTTTGTAGAATGAATGTTTGAATGTGTAGTAGAGTGACTTGTTTTGGATGTAGAATGAATGTTTAATACTCCCTCCGTTCTTAAGAACAGAGGGAGTAGTTTGTAAAATGAATGTTTGAATTGGATTGAATGACGACAATTCCATGGGGATAGGGTACTTGCAGGGCAAGATAAAATGGGTGGGGAATTAATTTTGACCAGGTCATTGAAGACTGGCCTTTTTTTTTAGTTACAAAAAAATTAGTAACGGCATGAAAGTGTTACTAAATTTACCAGATGATAGGAGTCAGTCAACGTTGACCTGGTCAAAATATTAGTAACCCAAGTAAAAAATTAGTAACGGTCCTTTCGTAGTACTAATTTTCATTTGGTAACAGCATAGTTTCCGTTACGAAAGCCGTTAAAACCCCTGATTAGTAACGGCAACATGTTGGTTACGAAAATTTGTTACACCCCCTTTTGTAACGGACAGTTTGTGTTACAACCCCATTTAGTAACTGAAATAGTAGGTTACTAAACGCTAAATATGGTGTAGTGTTATCAAGACAGTCAATCGGGTCCGGCGTATGATTTTTTTGCACCTTTTGACGCAGAGTTGGATTCTAAGAAGCTCTTGTCAGAGGAAGATTTTGATTCAGTGATGGCTGTGTTACCCGGCTAGCTTCCTGGTTTCTATGCTGGTAAGTTCATCGCCATATCATATTATCCTGATCGTGCAACTTGGCAAGTTGGGTTTGATCAAGGGGTTCCTCATAGATTCCCCCCTCCGGAGAACTCTAATATCGAGGACATCGTCACTAGCTTCAATCGTTACGTTTTTAAGGGGGTGACTCGTTTGTCTGATCGGGGGATAATTTTTCGTTCAAGCAGCCTATCTCCGCGCGGCCTTTAGCGGTTACTGAAAGGGCTCACGAGTATCATGATTTCTCAAGGCGTAGAGCTTTAAACTTTCTTTTGCGCGAATCATCTCCCTCTCGTGATTTGACTGTCCAAGATCTTCGGAAACTTCACGCGTCCGGCCGAATCAAACTTGATGATGTTGTAGCCGCTGAGCATCGCCTCGTTCCAGCTAACAAAGGTCTCTCGGATCCCGTGGTGACCTCTTGGGCCCCGCCCGAGGGTCATGAGCCTGCGAAGCCAAAGAAGGGGTCGTTTTATGATCGTAAGCCCCCACAGCTAAATGTGAGGTCGTCTGCTAGTCCTTTAGCGCCCAAGGTATTTGGTATCTCTTTTGCATTGTATTTTTTGTTATTCATCATTACGCTTCCCCCTTTATTTTGATTGAGATGGGTGGCGGAAATCACTTCCCCAGGAAGATCCTCATTCCAATCGCCTAGGGTGGAAACCCCCTTCCTACTTGATGGAGGAATACTTGAATATGCCTGAATGTGATTGGACTGAGAGGAGTCTAAAGAAGAAAGCTAGGCGGGAGGCGAACCAGTCGACTTCTCCTCGCCCTTGTTCTTCTGCTAATACCGCGCCTTTTCAGCCTCGTCAAAGCCATCGAAGGAGCGCGTCGCAGCCCCCTAGGGATGTGGGTAACAGCCCAACTCCTTCGTTTGTGGATCAGCTGAGGAATCTAGGGGTTAGCCTCCCCACAAGAGATGGTTGGGTGTCGTCGCGTCTTCATATATCATCAGTTAACCCTCTCAAGGTTGAGACCGTTCGTGGCAGGGGTGAACTTCCGGTATCTCCTAGTGCCGTTCTGCAATCAATGAGTCCTTATGGCTCCAGCTAGTCAGCTTTTGGTGGGTCCTCATCCTACGGGGAGTTAACCGTTAATGATCCTGCAGGTAACTTCCTATTTAATACGTGTCTTTGTTATTGTTATTCCTCTCTCTTTGCCTTTCTCTCCTTTTTTCTTATAAATCTAAGTTGTTTTTGTAATGGTGCTCATTTCTTGTCAGGCTCCACTAGTGACTCTGAGTCATCTTCTAGTTCCTCCGCATCTCGCTCTAAAGTTACTGATACTCTGCTAGGCTCGTCGATTCCTGAGGTTGGTCTTCCCCCTGTTTTTTTTTTTTTTTTTTTTTTTTTTTTTGTAGATCATTTTCCTTTCCTTTTGTTGACATACTACTGTTGGCGCTAAACGGAAAGAAACAGCGAAGCCCGACATGGACAGCGCTAGGCGCGTGATCCCTAGTGGCGATGGATCTTCTAAGCGCACTAAGATGGATGGCAGCGGATCGTTTGTTCTTTCGGAGAAGCAGACTGATACTCCTATTGCCGATGCACCGACCAACCCTGTTGTAACAAAGGACTTTTAGGATGCGCGGTTTCGTTTCCCTTTGGTGGTGAGCGCCGTTGAGGCTGGGGTAGACCCCGCTACCCATACCCTAGTCCACGACTTCTGGGTTCCAACTGCATTTGTTGCTGCCTATAGAGACATCGTCGAGCGCGGTGGTGGTCATATGGCAAAGGAGGGTCTTTTGGCCATTCCTATCTTGTGTTACATGACTAGGAATCTTTTGGAGATTGCGGATCAACTCACGCGTGTAAGGGATGATCCTGTCGATGAGGCGAGGTTACGTAGCTGGGAAGCTGCCGTGCAATCTGCACTCAACGTTAAGTTCCCCATAGAATGGCTAAAGGAGCTGTTGGTAAAGGTGAAGAGCCGCAATGATCCTCGCGGTCGTCTTACTGTTCAAATATCTCAGTTGGAGGAGAAGCTGGAGAAGTGTTCGGAGACGACTTCTAGTAAGTGGGTGGTATTGAATCTGTTGCTTGCTGAAGTTGGGTTAGCAAATGACAAAGTGTTGCGTGCTGAGGCCACCAAAGCGGAAGTCCGTGCTGAGCTCGAGGAGAAACGACACAAGCTGGAGAGGCTCTGATTTGCTTGAAGCGCGTTGGCTTTTCTTTTGTTTTTTTAGTTTTTTTTGTTTTTTTAATTTTATTTTATTATGGTGCCGCGCTCTTTGTTTTGTTTGTTCTTATGTTGTGGGATATTCTGTTGGTGTTTGGATTAATTTCTTCTGTTGCTGGTATTTTATTGACTGTTTTGTTTATTTATAATTTTCTTGTATTATTATTGAAATGTGCGTGTGGTTAGGAGATTGTTCTCATCCTCTTTAAGTATGCCCATCGTTGATGATCGCATCTACTCTTTCTTAGTGGGAGGCGATGTGAAAAGTTGGAGGTACGTGAAAGGGTGCCGGCTGTGGCGGGTACGTGAGGTATGCGCTAACTTCATCAATCAGACGCGTCTAGTGTTTCTAGTGTTTCTGGGACCAAAGTATATTGTCATTCAATTAGGCGCCTTTTGGCATTTCTAGGGACTTCTTGTTCATTAGTTCATCGAGTGTCCTTAGTATAGTCGGAGCCTTTATAGGTTTATTAATCGATCAGTAGTGTTTGGTGAGGGTAGGCGTGCCTATTCCCTCATTTTAATTCGAAGGGGAATTGGGTGGAGTGGATACTGGGGGAGTGTGCGTGCGCTTTTGCCCCCCACCACCACCACCACCACCACCACCACCACCACCACCACCACCACTCTGAAGGGTCTTAGGTAGAGTGAGCAATAGTGAAACGCGCCTACTCTTCCTCTCTTTTTTTTTGTGGGTATAGTGGGCATTAGTGAAACGCGCCTTCTCCCCCTCTTCTTATTTCAGAAGGGTCTCGGATAGAGTGGGCGTTAGCAAAACTCGCCTTGAGATCTTTTGTGAATTTCAATCGATCAGGCGCCCTTGGCAATCCTCGGACCTTCCGTGAATGTCAGTCGATCAGGCGCCTTTGGTTTTCCTGAGACCTTTTGTGAGTTTGCCAGTCAATCAAGCGCCTTTGGCTTTCCTGGGACTTTTGTGAATTTGTCAGTCAACCAGGTGCCTTTGGCATTCCCGGGACCTTTTGTGAATTTGTCAGTCGACCAGGCACCCTTGGCATTCCCAGGAACTTTTGTGAATTTGTCAGTCAATCAGGCGCCTTTGGCTGTCCCGAGACCTTTTGTGAATTTGTCAGTCAACCAGGCGCCTTTGGCATTCCCGAGACCTTTTGTGAATTTATCGGTCGACCAGGCGCCCTTGGCATTCCCGGGACCTTTTGTGAATTTGTCGGTCGACCTTGGCATTCCCGGGACCTTTTGTGAATTTGTCAGTCAATCAGGAGCCTTTGGCTGTCCCGAGACCTTTTCTGAATTTGTCAGTCAATCAGGCGCCTTTGGCTGCCCTGAGACCTTTCGAGATATCTGCCCGTCAATCGTGAGAAAAAACTGTTCTTACCAAAAAGATAGTGTTTACAATTTATGGGCTTATAGTCCGCGGTCTCCCTTTCTCTCTCTTTCGGGTTAATGGCAAGGGAATGGATCATGCTCAATCGTCTGTCTTGTCGTCTCGAGTTCCCCAGCTGCCCGCCTGCGTTCGAATATGCTTCGAATGGCAAAGCATTCTTCCGTTGGGTGTCCCATCCTTTGGTAGTAGTAGCGGTACCTGGCCGAGTTTTTATCCATTTTGTTGATATCTACTGTGGTTGGGGGTAGCTGAATTTCCTTTCTGGAGATCCATTGATTTAAAAGTTTGATCGCGCGTTCTTCTTTGCGGGGGGAGAGGGTGGTGTTTTATAATCGCGCCTACTTCCTCCGTTCCTCCCTTGGTTCTGCCATCATCCTGGGATTGGTCTCTACCCTCATTATTATTGGGTCTCACGTTGCGTGGGGTTCCCACAATCTCTGTAATTGGCACAGCGCTAAGTATGATAACCGTCACCGACAGTAACCTATGGCATTTTAAGCTTCAAAGGTTTTATCCATTGTGGTGCCAAGTAGAGTCTATAGATATCTCTTCTATGCAGTCGTCGATTCTCTCAGCTGCCTCTTCTAGTTCAACAAAGGTCTGAAACCTGAAATTAATTAAACCCCTTCTGAAAGCTAGGACCATTCCGCGTACGCAAATTTCGAGAAGCGCTTCCTCGTTGATGTCTTCATGACAGTCCAATGTCAAGCGACAGAACCGCAAGTTGTATTTTCCTACTTCTTCGCATGTTCGCTGCCCGCTCTTGCTCAGGTCTATCGCCGTTATCTTCCTTTTGGCCGAGTAAAACTTCCCAAGGAAGAGTGTGGACAAAGTATGTCAGGAATCCACGCTTTCTTCCTTTAGGTTGTCGTACCAAGTGAACGTTGTGCCTGTGAGTGACTTGGGGAATTCCTTTAAACACAGTTTTACATCTGTAGCTCTGTCGTTCATTGCTGATAAAAATCGGCTGAGATGTTATCGCGCATTTCCTTGACCCTCGTACACTTTGAACTTTGGAGTGATGTATTTTTCGGGATACGAGTATTCTCGGATGTGCGCGGGGTATGGGCTATTCACATGACAATGATTGTCTTGTTTTACCACATGGTAGTTTTGCTCTAGGTATTCGACGATTTCTTTTTGTGACATCACCGTTGTCTTGTCGCCTTTGTGTTCTTCGCCTTTTGTTGCCTCTTCGGGAGTACTTTGTCCCGCTATTACTGTTTGTGCTATCCAGTCTTCAAGCTCTTGTCTCCTTCGTGAGCGCTCATTCAATTCTTCCTGCATGTTTTGTAAGGTTGGTGATACGGGTTTCGCTAGTCAGGATGCATGTTTGTTCTTTTCCTGTGGTGTTGCCACCTCTCTATCTTGGGGTCCATGGCTTACCGATTGCTTGATAACGCCTAGGATTGGTGTTTCTTCCTCGCTATCATCATCTTCCATTGTCACCTCGTCCAGATTAAGAGGTTGATCAGCCGCTTGATTTCCTGTCGCACCTGAATTAACGCCTTCTAGGTCTGTCATGATAGGCTAGGAACGAGCCTCCGGGTGTGGTCGCCAAATGTTGAGGGGTGAATTCATGTTTAGGTTCTACCCATCCTAGCCACACCAAATGACCTCACAATTCCAAGAATGGTAAGAGAGAGAGTTGCCTTTCCATTGTACCTTGTCCTTTCTTTTATAGGCTTTCCTAAAGCCCATCTTTTTGCTACATCATGCCACATGTCCTAACTCTTATTTACTCTTAATGCCATTTCCTTAACATGACCTCCTTCTTCTTGATTAATTCCTTCTTCGTCCTTTCTCCATTATGGATATTGTCTATTTGGGCTTGGGCTTAGTCCCCAAGTCCCTATTATTTACCTCAAAATATCCCTTATTCTTAGGGGCACCCCAAGCCCGTTAAGGGATATTTTTTCATGTATCAACAGTCAGGTTCTTAGATCTATCTTATGTTCAACTACCAAAGGTAATTGTTAAGATTTTGCAATCAATACTTTTAATCACAAATAATTATATTGATGCCGATCTACAACACTAATCAATCCAATCTATCACAAGGATAAACCGATTATATTTGGATCCTCTTATACCGAAACAAGTATTGTGCACACCAAAGATTATGAACCCCAAATCGGAAATCTTCAATATCTTTTTTGTCTTCAAATCTTGTTAGATCTTCAATAAACACCTGCACACAACAACTTGAATCTCTTGTGATCAATCACGCACAAAACGGAGTCTGTTAACAATGGATTATCACAAGATCGTCTTTAGAACTAACAACAGTCTAAAGATCCCTGTCGAAACTTCGATCTAGTTTGAGTGAATCTTATATCAGAAGAGAAAATTCTCAAGCATAAACAAACTAGGTGAAATCAAAGTTCAACCACCGTTAGTCAATCAAATCAATCGAAAACACAAGATAAACCGCAATTATCTAGTTTCCCACCAACGGTACTAATAGAGCTTCTCAATTCCAAAGAAGACTTTAAACTGAGCGGTCGTAAGAGATTTCGCCTAATTAGGTTACTCTTCTCTCTGAATATGCGGCTACACCAGTAACAACACAACCGAGGAAGTTTGCTGTTACGAAGGATTAGTTTGCTAGAAATGCAAACTTCAAGTATTTATAGACAAGGAAGTTTGGACACCAAGGAATTTTCAAAACCGAAAATATTCTCAAAGATATTCAATATATTCCAAATTCGGTTCCATAATTCCTGGAAATGCTCTGTCCAAAATATTGACCGAAAATCTCTTTGGAATATCTCAACTAGTAAATGCACATTACTAATTCTCATTTTCCTAAAATAAAATTAAAAACCTTAACTTATTTATGTTTCGATCCTGGGATTTCCTTCCTGTAGCTATTAAGGAATAACTTTGAACAATAAAAGATAAACATTACTGCACGTGTTCAAAGTATGCCGACATCCTTACTTTGTATGTCCTCTTTCATACTTACAACCTTGAAACCGATTTGCCATACTTCCAAACAAGTTTAGAATTGGTTCATCAGACTTTCAAGAACTATGCGATTGATCAAGAAACACTCAATCACAAATCATGGGTTTCACGGTTCTACCAAAACAAGTTTTGGTTCTACCTCCATGTGAGTACTGTGCATAGTCACACTAGCTTCCCAAAATTCGGTTGAATAGGTACTAGGATCGTTTCCCCACATATATATGGTATCTAACTTATATGTGTTGCACATGTCCATAGGATCGGTTCCCCTTTGCCTAAAAACGTGTTGCACATGTCCATATGATTGGTTCCCCTTTCTGCTAAAAACTTGCTGCACTTCATACAAGGATCGATTCCCCTTTGTGATGTGTTGCACCTCTTCATAGGATCGGTTCCCCTTTACCCAGATTTGGTCATACACAAATCACAAACTCGATCATCATCTCAGGTGATTAGTTAAGATCGGTTTCACTAATAAAAGTCATACCAATACATAAGTCAGGCCTTTGTGAATAGTTTTACCAAGAACACAAACAAGTCATGAGCGGTTATACTAAATCACACATATTGGTTGTTCACAAGATATGCAATGAATAACAATACCAATAACGCCTGGCGATTTTCTTTTCGATTCATAAACAAGTTTATGAACTTACTTCCTTAAAACACATGTAAAAGCATTGTTTCCTAGGATGAAATCCTCACCTCATACCCATACATAATCACAATAGCATTCAAACGATTATGTCGATGTCTTATCTACAAAGTTTAATGGTTAAGCAATAAACCTCGTATTGTATTCCTTAATACTATGTCTATCTAGAGTGTTCATGCTTCGCAGTTTTTTTTTCATATGCACGACTTGAAAGATACGTTAGGTAATGAAACAGTTCAAGTCAAATATCACTAACCTCAAGTGGAAGGATAATGTTGTCGTTGTAGCTTCTTACTTCTTCACTTCTTCAAGTCTTCGCAATACTTGTAATGTCTCATATCCTGATACTTTCAAGCTAACCTATACGAAGTTAACTCTAGTACATAATCAAGCGACTCTTAAAATGAGTTTTGATTCACTAAAATATGACAGCTAAACTTGACATACCAACGCTTGGTGGGTTCAACCGAGCTATGATCTAACAGGGTTCGTCAACTCTAGCCAATTTACCCAACTTATAAAATTCAGTTCACCACGGTTCGCCAACCGGGTTCGTGAACTGTTCCCAACTGAACTTGCAGTTTTCGAACCGGTTCACCAACCTTCCTATATTTTTGTAACTCAATTATCTATGATTTGCGAACTGGTTCCCCAACCTATCATGAGTAAAAATATTAGTAAGTTCATGTTTCTCTCTTATGATATTTGAAACATTCCCAAGTGATATGATCATTTGCAAGGGCGATTTTCAATTAATCCACAAATTAATTCATAGAACTTATATTGTTAATGACCATTGAACATATTATTTGTTAAATCATTTTTCGAGATTTTTCACAAGACAAGCTTGACTCGAAACTTCTTCTTTGTAACTCTACTAGAAGTCATATGACATATTTCCAACTAATATCCAACCTGTAATTCTGAAATCTCCCACTAGAAAATATCTAATATCTTGGAGTATAATTTTTCAAGAGATACGTCTTGATTTGATGGAAAATCAAAAACATATAATCGAAAATGTTAATTAAAAGATTTTCAATATTTTAGATTGGCATCACCTCGAGTATCAAGGAATATATTTGAACAATGAAAGATAAGAATTATATTCATGTTCAAATTATCTCGATATCTGGAACCATCCTACTTAGCAAACACTAATTCCAAACTCACACAAAACCGTAAGTAATATGTGAATGTAGAAATCAATTTTTCTTTTGGGAACGGTTCTACCATGACTCTTAACATAGGTTAAGATCGGTTCTACCAAGTCTCCAAATATAGGTAGGGATCGGTTCTACCATGACTCCCAACAATAGCTAGGATCGGTTCTATCATGACTCCCAACATAGATAAGGATCGGTTCTACCAAGACTCCCAACAATAGCTAGAATTGGTTCTACCATGTATCCCTATATAGGATTGGTTCTACCGAAACTATCAACATAAGTTAGGATCGGTTCTACCGTATATCCAAAACTAGGTAAAGAACGGTTCTACTATAACTCTCAACATAAGTCAAGATCGGTTCTACCAAAGTGCTTACCTAGGTTCGAATTAGTCATCCAATAGATCTTCAATGAAAACTGGACCACAACGCCTATTGATTTCTTTCGAATACGAAACAAGTTTCGTATATGTACTTCCTTTAAACATATGTAATCAAACATAGTTTCCTATGACAAAATCACATCTATATCCAATACACAATCAAGTAACGAGTTACATAGATTATGTAAATGTCGTATTTACGAAGTTTAAAAGATAAGCATTATACTTCATAATCAAATATTCTTCCTTGACACTTTGATCATAATAAAATGATCAAGTCTAATACTAGAGTATTAAATTATAAAATCACATGTTATGTTTTCAATCTTAAACGACTTGAAAGCAGCGATGGGAATGGAACAAGTCAAGTCAGTATCACTAACCTCAAGTGGAATGATGATGTCTTCATTGTAGTCGATACGTCTTCACGATCTTCAGGTTATCATAGTAATACTTGTATGTCTCAACATTCTTACACTTTTAGTCTAACCTAAACGAAGTTGACTCTAAGATATTTAATCAAGCGATTATAATTGAGTTTTGATACTAAAATATGACAACCAAACTTGACATACCAACGCTTGGTCGGTTCAACCGAGAAATCCTCTAACAGATTGTTTCATAGTATAACTTGAATAGCAATGCTAGACTTTTTAGTGCCATGAAGATCCTTGCTTGGAACATGCAACTTTATGGCAATAAGGACACTAGGAATAATCTTAAGGATATTCTCAGGTCTAGCGATCCAAATATTGTCTTTCTTAGTGAGATTAAGAAACATCATCTCTAAATGAACATGCTAATTATGCATCAGATTTTCCCAAATTCTTGGTTTCTTAACCCGGTAGGTACGAAAGGAGGTCTTCATGTCTTATGGAAAGATGACATAGAGCTTAAAGTGGTACAATATACCCTTAACATTATAAATTTCTTAGTCAAAATAGATGGTAAGGGTGATGTTACCTTATTGTCTTGTTTATATGGTGCACTATATGACCATGACAGAGATGCCCAATGGGATTTGTTAAAACAAACTCATAATAGCCATAGTGGTAGTTTGGTGGTTGTAGGGGACTATAAATTTATCTTAAGGAGAGGAGAAAATTTAGAAGGGGTAACTCCTAATCAGAATCAGCTTGATGAATTTGTGCATTAAGTTACCAGTAATGGTTTATGATCCATGCTAGTTGCTACTAGCAGACTTACATGCCCAAGGAGATCGTTTTTAAAAATAGTGACCTGTGTTTAAATCAATCTTCAAAATGGTGAATTGTCTTTAAGTCACTCGTTTCATCTGATCCGATTGAACTGGACTTTTTTCTTTATGGACAAAACTAGAACAATGCAAGACGTTGTCCGAGTCTTAGGGACACTAAGAAGGTAGCGAAGGCATCCTTATACTGTTTGGACTTAAAAACCTTTAAAGTCGGTCTAATTCCTGTTAACACAGTAGCGTGCGATGATCATGGATGATGATGCATTTAAATGGTGGGTGCGCAACTTTCTTTTGGCTCTCTACTTAAATTAAGGTATCCCAAACTCATCCGATGCATGACAAATCAGTCTTTTTCTCTTCTTGAATCCGAGCTACTAGGCTGGAATCACTGGAGGTAATACCGGAGGTGGTGACAATTGTGGTTGCACGAGTGAAGCTCCACCACTAGGTGACATTAACCAAGATGATTAAGAGGTCCTTGAAGTAAAATGCGGTGATACAGCAAAACAAAAATGTTAGATATTCGGGTTGGATCCGAATATGGTCGCCCATATTGTATGTGGCAAGCCCGGTAGGGTTCCATATTCCTTAGGGTTTGTAACCTATATAAACATCTCTAGCATATGTGTAAAGGGTTACGTGATTCCACCAATATCACACATAAGTTTACCATAAGAAAAGTGGTAACTCTAACCCTAAAGAGAGTTACCATTAGAGAAAAATGTTTTAAGTTCTTAGCCTGTGAAACAAGCTTGTGCTCATCATTGGTGATTGTAGTACCTGCTAATCGTCGTGTTGGATCGTTGTTGTTGCTGCTGCTATTCCTTGTTTACCAAATCAGATCTCAAGTACAAGGTATAAACCGATACCCGATACCCGCTTCCGCTTAATCGTATAATCTCTGTTATTGGTATCATGAGCTATTGGTTTGCTGCGTTTTTCGTGCTTGATATAACATGCTTTGTATGCTTGAAAGTTGCTGATAACATGATAGTATCCTGATTAGGGTTCTTGTTGTTTTTTGGGTTAAAAACCATTAATGGATGTATAAATATTTCAGATCTTGATAAGGGTGTTTTATTATGAAATATTTAATTGGGTATGTTCATTATTGATTCAAATGATCTCCTGGAAAGTTTTGTATCGTTTGAAAGTGTGGTTCGAAAGATATAGCAAAACCCTAGTTTTATATCATGTTTGTGAGCAGTGGTTTGATGATTGTTTTGATGTATATATGTCGATCCATGTTAATTAAAAAAATTAATATAGCTTTCTTTTGACATATTAGTTATTTACTTGACGTTGTAGAGTTTTCACGGATATTTAGAAATCGAGAGTAAAATCTTTTCATATTAATTCCTTTGAGGGATATTTTACTTTAGGTCCCCGGAATTACGTTTGGGTCACCAATAAATTTTAATTAGAGTTTGGGTCACACTTGACGTAAATGTAGAGATAAATTTTTTTCACGCCCTTTTAACATCATCATTTTCTTATGACGTATTTCCAGAAAGTAACAAAAGAAAACATGGAGACGAATTCGTTTGAGTTGAGTTATTAGTTTGAGTTTATGTTAAAATCTTTCCAAGTTAATAACTATGGTTCGTGGAAAGAGTAAGCACATGAAACCCATATTAATTAGCCATTATCTTCAAAAATTAAATAACCTAGTTTTGTGTTTGTAGAATGAAGATAGGAAGCTAAGTCCATTATTTGGTTTTCATGAAAATTCATAATTGAATTTAGTAATCAAATTTACTTGGGATGTTTGACAAGAAAATAATAGGGAGAACAAATAAATTAAAGAAATATATCCTCCAAATGGTGGGTATATTTAAAAGTTTTTAGCACCAAAGTACCAAATTGTTTTTGTGTTGATTACCGAATGGTCAAAAATGTTTGATTTTGAATTAATTCTAGCAAGTGTGATTCACAATGTTCTTGTGGAAAGGCCTAAATGATTAATTCAGGGCCAGTTAGATGCAAATGTAGATTAGTGAAAACGGTCTTGTGGGAAAAAAACTTTTAAAACTATCATCAAAATTAAATAATTTGGAACACTTGGGATGTACAAAAGAAATCCTCCATGGGGTATATTTAAAAAAGTAAGTAAAATGGAACGGGGGTAGATTAGTGATTGGGGAAAAAAGTATTTGCTAAAATGAATTTCGGAGCTCGTATGAGTGAGATATGGTCTCCCAAAGTTGGTCATGCGCGTACGCATGCACGGAATTTGGAATTTTAGAAGACGATGAACGAACCAGAGTCAACACTTTTGTTCACAATCGGCGAGTTACACTTGTTTAAGAATCGGCGAGTTAACTCGGTCAGGGATCGGCGGTTCGGCCCGCGGTTCGGACGGTGGATCAGCTCGCGGTCCAGTCCAGACCGGCGAGTCAGCTCGCGGTCCAGCTCGGTAGGTCAGCTCGCGGTCCATCCCAGACAGGCGGGTCAGCTCGCCGTTCAGGTCGATGGTTCGGTTCACGGTTCGATTCGGTTCGCTTTCCTGACCAGTGGTTCGGTTCGGTTCGCGGTTTGACCCTAGTAATTTGTTTTTCACTTTTTCTCTATCTTGTAGTTGTCAGATCAACTCCAATTTTGGTACCCTAAGGTTTTTCGACGCTCCGAATTCAATAAAACTATTTTCAGAACCTAATTAATTCACATGATAAAGTTTCTTTGAAATTATATGGTAAATCGCTTTATCCATGATAACATGTGAATGGTTTATGATGTGATTGTCTAATTTCTTTAATATACAACATGTATGGTGATGGATTGAATTCATATCTTATAGAATTGTATGTCTAGATAACATGTTTGATTGAATTATTATTTTGATTGATAACATGTTTGATTGAATTATTATTTTGATTGATAACATGTTAAAACAATTGAGTGGGAGGTTGTTTGGTTGAGTTTGTTTAATTCCCAAAAACCAATAACTTGCGCATATATTAAATAGATGTAGAAAATATTACTTGTGGTGCGAGAGATGATTAGGAGTTTAACGATTTTTCGATCTTGCAACTTGTAATGTTGTTTTACTATTTATTTAGATTAATGCAGCAAAGTTATTTTTTTTTAATATGTGTATAGTGCCATAAGTTTAATATCCTTTTATTTTTTTCGCATGCTATGTTAAGATTAAATGGCTTCCAAGAACATCATTGCTGATTTGAACAAGGGTGAAAATCTTGATGGCGACAACTATAACATCTGGCGCCGAAAGATCATTTTTCTCTTGAATGATGATGGGCTGCAGGAAATAACTGAGCATGTGATGCCTCGGCCTGAGGAGGGTACGACGATTCAATACCGCCGCAGCCTCGAGGCTTACCAGGAATGGATTAAGAAGGATCGCAGTGCTCGTCATATGATCCTGAGCTCAATGCAAAATGATCTCATTGGAGAGTTTGAGAACTACCAGTTTGCTCATGACATGCTAGAGGCAGTCAGGAAGAAATTTGGAGTTACCTCTGTGGCTAAGTTGCGCGCTTTAACTATGAAGTTTGACACTTGTCAAAAGAAGCCGAATGTTACAATGAAGCAACATTTGAGGACAATTGATGCGTGTCGTAACCACAACAAATTAATTAATATTTTTCCACCTAATTAACAAGTAATATAGTGGTAGTTAAGTTCGTTCCCACGAGGAGCAAGAGATTCTAGTTGTAAAAATTGTCACAAAAGGGGGATGTATAAAGCAAAAGAAAATAAACAAAGCAATTCAAAGATAAAGTTGAAATCAATAAGAGAGACAAGACCAAGGAATCCTTCTTCGTTGCGAAACAATGAATCAAGTTATGTTCTTTTCTACTTGTTATTAGTCACAAATTATCACCAACCGTAGGTAAAGCAACTAGATCAGTGCTAAACCCCTAAATCCCTTGTATCACTGGGATACGGAAGTTCTCGACTACCGGATTCTATTTACCAAACCACCTAGTAGTAGATCACTCTAGATGTAATTTAAATAAACGCATTAAGATTTATGAACTTATTAGGTTAATATTAGTAGTTAGACTCTTAGATCAAGGTCTACTTGCTAACGTTGTTTTCATACACAATTGCTCCACGGAATCCCTCCGCAAGGTCTCGTGTTTGCTACTTATGTAAAGAGTCAAGAAACGATTACTTATCCCATAACTTTCACTAGCTTTAGATCAAATTAACAAATCAATTTAGCGTGCACTCTAAACAATCTATCAATCAACCATGAATGTATAAACATTCCTATTAGTAAAAACAAACGATAATCATGTGAAAAACTTCAAGATAGAATTGAAACAAAACTCAAATCATATATTAAGAACTAGGAATTCATCCTCAATCAATAATAAAATTAGCTACTCATGTTTTTTGAAATTCACACAAATAATTAAAGGGAGAATTTTATCAAGTTCACACAAATAATTAAAAAGAAGAATTTTCAAAAGCAAGCAAAAACACAAGTGTTGTGTGTGTAAAAAGGTGTGTAAAGAGATATGTAAAGATGTGTAGAGAACTTCTCTACTTATAGGCTTCAATGTTCTCCAAATCTTCCAAGGAATAGAATCCCTTTCCTTTAATAATTCAATTTCCAATTTCAAGTCTTTCTCAATCTTCCATCTTCTCTTTCCAAATTTGAGCCAAATTCTCCATCCAATTCCAAGTCCAAGTCTTCACACCCATGAGAAGAATCCACACAAAAATCTGTAATTTTGGTCGCCGGAAAGCTGGTATTATGACCGGAATCCGGTCGGAATAGTCGCCGGAATCTTCTTCTCCGTCGGTCAGAATTTTTCGTCACGGCACCGTCCAAGTTAACGGTCAAACAGGTCAAACCGTTAGTCAAGGGGTCAAGCCAGAAGAGTGACTCGCCACCGAGTCGACATCTTACTCGGCTAATCGGGTTGGCGATAGGGTGGGTTGAATCGTTTGGATCGGTCATCGCCAAGGAGTTGACTCTCGGTGCGAAAACCATTAGAGTTTCGTTGTTTATAGGACTTGCGGGCCACATTCGAGCCGATCTAATGTCTTCTCCGTTAAGAATCCTAGCATACATCTATTTTTAGCATCTTCACTTCATACTCCCGACTATTCATTGCAAAGACTTGAACTGTTTATCATTCACAATTCCTTCGGTAGCAAGATCGGCATTCTAGGCCGATCCTGCAACATCACTCGGCACCACCATTCTTGACACGGCCCAACAACTTAATCTTCCCCATTTTTGATTCATCGAGCCCACGAACCCATCTTACAGATCGAACCCATTATCCACAGTAGCTACTCTAACCACCTTCATCTGATCTCATGTTCAATCAGTCGACAACAGCTGCTCAGCTCCGTCTTCACCATCCGATATATCGGCAATGCTCAAATTCCAACTCGAGATGTACCATTCATCACCATTATCATTCCTGAGCTCCATTGCTATCACGTTAAACTCCTAGTAAACCTCTGACATCCTCATTAAATCTTCAATCGACGCAGCAATCCCATGTTCTCCACAGTACCGTCCATGTTCACTGTAACGAATGACGACCATCTTCTCTTCTCAGATTCGAATCAGCTCGACCATAGACCCATCGCTTTTGCTCGATCTGCGAATCTCGACCGCAACATTGATTCGATTGAGCAACAACAAAACCACGAGTTTCTCTATCTCCGATTCATCAATTACAACGACCAAAACCACGATTTGCTTCGATTAACATCTTTTCTCGGATCTCAACCAAGCAATCACAAATCCCATCATCTTCTTCAAAACCCATCTCTATTTCACTTAGCAACATCGATTTCTTCTTCTCCATTCATAGACCCCATCTTCATGAGCTTCAATTCCTTCATCACAGACTCGATTCGAACCCTAATAACTTCTTCTCGGTTTGATCTTCTCTGGGTTTCGATCTGCTCAACCAACAAACCAATTAATTCCTCTCTAATCTCTCTCGATTTCTGACGCAGCCGTTGTCTGCCTTTCTTCTCAATTTCAGGTGAGAATGAATAAAACGAAGAGTAAAGTGTCTCTCGATTTAGGGTAGGGGTATGAAAGCTGGGTCTGGATATTCAGCATCCGGTCACTGCTAAGGGTTAACTTTGATGGCGGCCCCTTAACCTCATCCTGAATTTGCGTCTAGTATTCCTCCCAAAAGAGCTGCCCCTTAACCTTGACTGGGCTCCAAATAGTGCTCGCCCATGAAATGACAATTTTTCCCTTTTTCTCAAATTGGGTGATTCTTCTTTTCGTTCGTACGATTCCATAGTAGCTATAAAACTCAAAACAAGCGTAAAATACATAATTTACAAGAAAAATAGCAAAGAAAGCATAAACAATAGATAGTAAATAGGATGTATTCTACACCCTATCAAATTCCCCCACACTTAGACTTTGCTAGTCCTCGAGCAAATCAAACTAAAAACTCACAACTTCAAAGCGTTCCAGCGTCCCAAGCATCAAAGAGTTATGAGGACATAGAGTTTGCATGCTAGTAATAATAAGTTAGAAATACTAAAGAACATATTCTCATTCTTAAATGTTGAGTGAGAAATAACCACACCATAATGAGAGAACACGTGTTTGAGAAACGATCAATAATCATTTCGCCTCGACTTCTACCTCACCAAAAAGGATTTTATGATAATTGCACTCAAAAGACGTACTTTTATGGTTCTCACATGTGTGCAGGTAGGAATGAAGAGAGAAATCCTGCAACACGTTGAATGGTGGGAAGGACAACTTCCGAAATATTTTTAAAAACCCACATCTTTTAACATTTTGAAAAACCATTTTTCAGACGATCTCTAAGAAAGGAAATCAACCACTATTATCGAGGATGAGATTACTTACTCACCTTCACATCCGATCGCTAATTATGATAACACCACTCTCATGGCATCCAATAGAAACGTCTTCCGCTCCTCGTCTTGGTCTTCTTCGTCTTCAGTTTCAACTATTGATGATAAATTCTTGAATTTCGTAATTCCTTGACAATTTGTAACCTTTTTCCTAAATCCTTGTCGCTTGAAACTTCCTTATAAATTTTCCTTCCCCACGGATTATTAAATAAATAAAAACAAGACAAATATTTCTCTTGTCTATATTTTCTTTTTTTTTTTTTTTTCAATTTTTTTTTTTTTTTTTTTTTTTTTTTTGAAAACAAGAGAAATAAAATACAAAAACAAACCATGGCCGTGGGAGAAGTATTTTACCGCTTGATTCTTCACAACTTGTATCGTCTCGAAATCATAAACTTAAAAAATTCTCACCTTTTGATTTTCTTTGCTTTTATAAATAAGTCTTCATACTTGGATATAAAATTACCTCATTGTAGTGTAAGTCTTCAACATATATGTAAAAATCTGCTCTTTGTATGTTGCTTTACTTGAGTTTGAAATTTGCTCTTTTTCTCGTTCCGTTGCTTGTAAACCTTGAACTTCTTCAACTTTCCTTGTAGATTTTGATGTCGCTCCTTGTTGATGATGATGTTGTTTCTATGGATCCGTTGTTGTCGAGAGAAAATGGTTATAACTGCAAATCGAACTACAAGAAGGAGGCTTTCATCTATAGACGTCACCCTTATGATTGACAAAATTAGCACTCAAGAGATCAAAGAGTAGTGCTTCTATTGGTGGGAGGTTGGGTAGCTCACCATTCTACCCGGAATTAACGTACGGTGACACACACTCAAAAGAAAGCTCTTTAGTAGATGGAAAATTTTCTGGTCGGTGCCTCACATGATATGAATATGGGTAGTCTCCACTAATGATTGATCAGCAACTCTAATAATGCATTTCTCCCTGCACCTAATTTGCATCACCGGCATGATTAAATCCATTATTTAACACTCTAACAAGCAAGAAATCCAATGTAGTTCCTAACATTTCCAAGTTCAATTATGTCGGTCAGAATTCTCTATGTAAACATACCTAGAAGTATGCTAGTGACTCTAAAATCTCTAAAAGTTGAAGTTTTTATGTAAAACTTTTTTTTTTTTTTTTTTTTTTTTGTAATTTTTTTAAATACATGCTTAACCACTCCCCCACACTTAAACCTTACATTGTCCTCAATGTAATTGAATCGTCCTATGGGTGAGAAATTTTAACATGATAAGAAACAAGAAAAAGAAATAACAAAAACAAAAAAAAAATAAAAAGAAAAAAAAAAAAAAGAAATACAAAACCTATGGGTTGCCTCCCATTTAGCGCTTGTTTTAAAGTCGATGGCCCGACTTAGCTCTTGCAAGACTCATTCCCCATATACTAACAATCGAAAATTTGAGGATCCACCCATAATACTGTTTTGAAAACAATAACTCCATACAAATATTAGCACAAGAAAACAATAGTGAAATTATCGCTCGATAGAAATTTCCCCCACACTTATTCTCGTCCACACTCGGAAGTGTATAAAGAAGATAGAATTTTTGAACTTCCATGTATTCTTCTTGTCAAACCTGCATGGTGTTAGCATCAAGTGTTTCCAATGGTGGATATTTAGAAACAAAATCATCCAAAAATACTTTCGAAGCACATACATTCAAACCAATAAGAGGTAAAGGAGAAGAATCAATAGGCAAAGGGTTAGACAAACCTTGCACAATCTCTTGTTTTGCGGAATCCTCTTCATCCTTAGAGAATTCATGTGAATTACTTACCTCTTGTATATCGTGGTCCTCTATCGAATCTTGCAACCAATCGTCGTTATTTTCTACCTTAACCAAAGTTTTGGCATCATTATAATCATTGGCAAGTTCAATTGGGTCTTCCACAAAATCAATCAATTTGGTTTCATCCTCTAGCATCATCTCTTCAACATTCTCATCATCGGAATCGGGCCATTCACTAAAATGATTTTCATCGGTATAGATTGTAAGATCCTCTTGTGCGGGTGTTACACCGTTTATAACAATAGGTAAGTCACACCCAATCTCCTCCTTTTGAATAGGTGAAGGATCGTTATTATGATCCGGAGTTGGAATAACTTCCTCATTGTTGCAACGCTCATACACTTCCGCGGACTCATATCTTTCCCTAAGGAATTTTTTCCAAGCACTAATTGCATCTTCCTCAAGCTCTACCTTTTGAATAGGTGTTTGATCATTACTAAGATCAAGGCTCGAGTAAGATACACTAGCGTCATCAAAAGTATCCAAAGGTTGTCCTTTTCCAACATAATCATCGATCAAATATTCACTACACACCATAGGCACATTAGAATAGTTATTGCTTTGATAGCAAAATTCTTCTTTATCCCTATCCTCCTTGTATTGATCCATGTCTCTTCGTTCTTTAGCAATGTCGTCTTGAAGTTGTTGGAGTTGCTTATCCCCATTTTTATCGAGTTGAGTAATTTGTTCGTATAATTTCTCCGAATTCCTTTGAATTTCTCGATGTGGTTCCTCCCAAACATAGGGTTGCTGGTCTTGTAGTGATTCTTGCAACTTTGTTGAAGATCCCCAATCATGGCACACATCTTATACGCAAAATTAGAGAATTTTTCGATGATAAACAAAACTATCCTCCCATCCTTGTGATTGTCCACTTACATACCCGTCATAAGGTTGTTGATATGTATGAGAATATCCATAAGGTTCTGTAGGAAATTGATCATAGTCAAAAGATTGGTTTTGATTGTATCCTAAGGATGGTTGGAAGTTGCCATAATGTTGAGGTTGAAAACCGTATTGATTGTTGTAATATAATTGCTCTTGTCCACCATACATGGAAAAGCGGGTACTGAAATAAGATTCTCAAAAACTAAGTTAGATACGATATAAAATCCAACAAAGCAAGAATAAACCAAAAGAAAAATAAAAACAACTAAAATCATTCATTTGCTCCCTGGCGTGGCGCTTAAAAATTTGATGCGTGTCGTAACCACAACAAATTAATTAATATTTTTCCACCTAATTAACAAGTAATATAGTGGTAGTTAAGTTCGTTCCCACGAGGAGCAAGAGATTCTAGTTGTAAAAATTGTCACAAAAGGGGGATGTATAAAGCAAAAGAAAATAAACAAAGCAATTCAAAGATAAAGTTGAAATCAATAAGAGAGACAAGACCAAGGAATCCTTCTTCGTTGCGAAACAATGAATCAAGTTATGTTCTTTTCTACTTGTTATTAGTCACAAATTATCACCAACCGTAGGTAAAGCAGCTAGATCGAGTGCTAAACCCTAAATCCCTTGTATCACTAGGATACGGAAGTTCTCGACTACCGGATTCTATTTACCAAACCACCTAGTAGTAGATCACTCTAGATGTAATTTAAATAAACGCATTAAGATTTATGAACTTATTAGGTTAATATTAGTAGTTAGACTCTTAGATCAAGGTCTACTTGCTAACGTTGTTTTCACACACAATTGCTCCACGGAATCCATCGCAAGGTCTCGTGTTTGCTACTTATGTAAAGAGTCAAGAAACGATTACTTATCCCCTAACTTTCACTAGCTTTAGATCAAATTAACAAATCAATTTAGCGTGCACTCTAAACAATCTATCAATCAACCATGAATGTATAAACATTCCTATTAGTAAAAACAAACGATAATCATGTGAAAAACTTCAAGATAGAATTGAAACAAAACTCAAATCATATATTAAGAACTAGGAATTCATCCTCAATCAATAATAAAATTAGCTACTCATGTTTTTGAAATTCACACAAATAATTAAAGGGAGAATTTTTTCAAGTTCACACAAATAATTAAAAAGAAGAATTTTCAAAAGCAAGCAAAAACACAAGTGTTGTGTGTGTAAAAAGGTGTGTAAAGAGATATGTAAAGATGTGTAGAGAACTTCTCTACTTATAGGCTTCAATGTTCTCCAAATCTTCCAAGGAATAGAATCCCTTTCTTTTAATAATTCAATTCCCAATTTCAAGTCTTTCTCAATCTTCCATCTTCTCTTTCCAAATTTGAGCCAAATTCTCCATCCAATTCCAAGTCCAAGTCTTCACACCCATGAGAAGAATCCACACAAAAATCTGTAATTTTGGTCGCCGGAAAGCTGGTATTATGGCCGGAATCCGGTCGGAATAGTCGCTGGAATCTTCTTCTCCGTCGACAGAATATTCCGTCACGGCACCGTCCAAGTTAACGGTCAAACATGTCAAACCGTTAGTCAAGGGGTCAAGCCAGAAGAGTGACTCAGCCACCGAGTCAGTATCTTACTCGGCTAACTGGTCTGACTGGGCTGGGTTGAATCGTCTGGATCGGTCATCGCCGAGTTGACTCTCGTGCGAGGAAAACCACGTTAGAGTTTTATTGTTTATAGGACTTGCAGGCCACATTCGGGCCGATCTAATGTCTTCTCTGTTAAGAATCCTAGCATACATCTATTTTAGCGGCTTCACTTCATACTCCCGGACTATTCATTGCAAAGATCAACCCGTTTAACATTCACAATTCCTTCAATTTTAAAATCTTGGCATTCTAGCTGATCCTGCAACATCACTCAGCACCACCATTCTTGACACAGCAGCAACTTAATCTTTCCCATTTTCGATTCATCTGAGCCACGAACCCATCTTACAGATCGAACCCATTATCCACGGTAGCTACTTCAACCACCTTCATCTGATCTCATGTTCAATCAGTCGACAACAGCTGCTCAGCTCCGTCTTCACCATCCGATATATCAGCAATGCTCAAATTCCAACTCGAGATGTACCATTCATCACCATTATCATTCCTGAGCTCCATTGCTATCACGTTAAACTCCCAGTAAACCTCTGACATCCTCATTAAATCTTCAATCGACACAGCAATCCCATGTTCTCCACAGTACCGTCCATGTTCACTGTATCGAATGACGACCATCTTCTCTTCTCAGATTCGAATCATCTCGACCATAGACCCATCTGCTTTGCTCGATCTACTGAATCTCGACCTTAATATTGATTCGATTGAGCAACAACAAAACCCTGAGTTTCTCTATCTCTGATTCATCAATTACAGCGACCAAAACCCTGATTTGCTTCGATTAACATCTTTTCTGGATCTCAACCAGCAATCACAAATCCCATCATCTTCTTCAAAACCCATCTCTATTTCACTTAGCAACATCGATTTCTTCTTCTCCATTCACAGACCCCATCTTCCTGAGCTTCAATTCCTTCATCAGCGAGACTCGATTCGAACCCTAATAACTTATTTCGGTCCGATCTTCTTTGGGTTTGATCCGCTCAACCAACAAACCAATTAATTCCTCTCCAATCTCTCTCGATTTCACGTGACCGTTGTCCCGCCTTTCTTCTCAATTTCGGGTGAGAATGAATAAAACGAAGAGTAAAGTGTCTCGATTTAGGGTAGGGGTATGAAAGCTAGGTGCGGATATTCGACATCCGGTCTCGCTAAGGTTTAACCGATGGCAGCCCCTTAACCTCATGCGGACCGCGTCTAGTATTCCTCCCAAAAGAGCTGCCCCTTAACCTTGACTGGGCTCCAAATAGTGTTCGCCCATGAAATGACAATTTTGCCCTTTTTCTCAAATTGGGTGATTTCTTCTTCTTTTCGTTCGTGCGATTCCATAGTAGCTATAAAACTCAAAACAAGCGTAAAATACATAATTTATAAGAAAAATAGCAAAGAAAGCATAAACAATAGATAGTAAATAGGATGTATTCTACACCCTATCAACAATGTCGTCAATGATACGCGAACTTGAGGCTGCATGTCATCACTTGACAGATGAACAACAGGTACAAGTTGTTATTCGTTCGTTACCTAACTCTTGGGAGCAGATGAAGCAAAACATGACACATAATGATAATGTCCGCACTTTTGAGGATATTTCTCGTCGTATGGAACTAGAAAGTCGAGCGCTTGAGGCAGCTAAGGCCCGCGGTTACATTTTCGGCTGATTCATTTCGCATAAGACCAATGGGTCTAAGCGCAAGAGGGGTAAGGGTTCTTGACTAAGAATCCTCGTGATGGATCTAGGTCGTCCACTACCAACGCTCCTAAGCGTAAAAGAGGCAAGCGTCTTTGGTAAGAAAGACAAAGCAGAGATGAAATGCTTTAACTGTGATAAGAAAGGACACTTTGCTCGTGAATGCACTGAGCCAAAGAAGGTAATTTCTGAGCCTATTCCTCGCTATGAATGTTTTGTTTCTAGTCAAGCATTAGTTGCTCATTCTCCTCATTTGTGGGTTGTAGATTTAGGAGCAACCGACCATGTAGCGAGGGACCGAGAAGGGTTCCTGGATTATTGTCGAGTTCCTGATGGGAGCATGAGAGCTTATATGGGGAACACAACTAGCATAGAAGTACTTGGCATCGGTACCTATATGCTAGATCTGCGACAAGGGCGCACGATAATCCTCCATGATGTACTTTATGCTCCAGAGATATTAGACGAAATTTAGTTTGATTAATAGTATGTTGCGTCTAGGCTTTAGTTTTCTTTTTGAGGGTAATTATGTTAAGATTTTCTTGGCAACTGAGTTTTATGGTTTTGGTTTTATGTCGGATGGTTTTATGGTTTTGGATATTGACAATTCTAGTTCTTATGATGTTAATAAATCTATTTCATTAGTTGCGTCTTACTCAGATGTTAATAATGATTCTGTGATTTGGCATGCTAGATTAGGTCATATAGGGCAAGAAAGGATGACTAGGCTATCTAGAGAAGGTCTTTTAGGACCCATCGCTAAAGTCTCCTTGCCTACCTGCGAACATTGTCTTGCAGGGAAAGCTATTAGAAAACAATTTGGGATAGCCAAAAGGGCCGCTGAGCCTTTGAAATTAATTCGTTCTGATATATGTGTCCCAATGAACGTTAAGGCAAGACATGGAGCCTCTTATTTCATCACTTTTATAGATGACTTTTACGGATATGGTCATATTTACTTGATATCCCACAAGTCGAAGCATTGGACTGCTTTAGACGCTATGTATGTGAAGTGGAAAATCAACTAAATAAGAGCATTAAGGCTCTCGAAGCCGACCGTGACGCCAGTATCTATCGACCTATTCAAAGGGGTATTGTGAGGAAAGGGATCCCGAGACAATTGACTATTCATGGTACTCCGCAACAAAATGGTATATCAGAGAGAAGGAATCGTACTTTGTTAGACATGGTTAGGTCAATGATGGCGCAGGCTCATATTCCTATTTCTTTTTGGGGAGATGCGTTACGGACTGCTGCCTATGTCCTTAATCGTGTGCCTTCGAAGTCGTACCTTCCACCCCATATGAATTATGGACCGGCGAGAAAACCCGAATTGGGTAATTTGCGACCATGGGGTTGATTGCTTATGTAAACAATAGTTCTCATCGGTATGGGAAGTTTGGGCCCTCGAGCGAAAAAGTGTATCTTTATCGGATATTACGATCACTCAAAAGGCCATGTGTTCATTGGTGAGCATCCCGATGGAAGTGTAAGCGAGATTGAGTCAAGTGATGCGGATTTCCTTGAACAGGATTTTCCTAGAAGGAACGAGGTAGGGGAGATCTTAGCCTCTTTGAGGTGGAAGAGTCAATGGAAGACACACCAATTCGTCTAGTTGAGAATAGCGAAGAAATTCCTCGTTCTCCTAGGGAAAGTGGGAGTGTTCCACACGATAATGGATTGGCTCCATCGAATCAGAACCCCAATCTGGAGAAGTGAACGTGGAAAGTCCCTCTTCGTCGTTTTCAGATTGAGGGGAGTTTCATGGTTTGCTCACATGATGACATGAGAGCCTAAGAATTTCAAAGAGGCTATGTCATCTCCCAAAGGGAAAAATGGATTATTGCATCGAAAGAAGAGATAGAATCAATGAGGATTAATGGTGTGTGGCAATACGTTGACCTCCCGAGAAGGGCGCAAGGCTGTGGAAACAAATGGGTTTTCAAATTCAAACGCAATGCGGAAGTTTTAGATGAAAGATATAGGGCTCGCCTTGTGGCAAAAGGCTACACCCAACGGGAGGGTGTTGACTAGGGAGTAAACTTTCTCCTCGGTGGTGAGAATTGCCTCGATCGCCTTATGCTAGCTATTGTCGCACATATGGATTTGGAACTTCATCAAATGGATGTTAAGATTTGCATTTCTCAATGGAGAACTAAATGAGGAAATTTACATGGAGCAACCGAGAGGGCTTAGTGATTAAAGGTCAAGAGCGCAAAGTTTGCAAGCTCCAAAAATCTATTTATGGCCTAAAATAATCATCTAGAAAATGGTATTTAAAATTTGATCGAGCCATTGTTTCCAATGGGTTTACGATGATAGAGGAAGACCATTGTGTGTACGTTAAACGGTCCGATAAAGGTTTCCTTATCCTGTCCTTATATGTTGATGATATCCTTATATTTGGAAGTAACATGAAAATTGTTGTCGCCACAAAAGAGTGGTTGTCCTCAACTTTTGAGATGAAGGACATGGGAGAAGCAAGTTATGTGCTCGGGATTAAGATCCTTAGAGATCGTTCAAAGAGACTTTTTGGGTATGTCACAAGAGACGTACATTAAAAGGGTTCTTGAGCGATTTCACATGAAAGTGCAAGCCCATAGACACACCGCTTGCTAAAGGTCGAACTTAAGCCTTTAGATGTGCCCTAATACCCCTGAAGAGAAAGACGGGATGTCGCGGGTACCTATTCAACGGGGTGGGAGCCGATGTATGCTATGATGTGTACTCGGCATGACATATGCTATGCTATTGGATTAGTTAGTCGTTACCGGTCGAATCCTCGGTTTTGAGCACTGGGTAGCAGCGGTCAAGAGGATACTAAAGGTATCTCAAAGGGACGGCGACCTCATGCTATGCTACAAGGGTTCAGTTCTATGTCTCGGTGGTTATTGTGATGCTAACGGGAATGGCGAAATGGGATAGCAAAAATGCACATGTCGGGTATGCTTTCTTGCTAAATGGCGGGGCCATCACATGGAGGTAGTAAGAAGCAGTCAATTGTCGCTATGTCATCTATGGAATCTCGGTTTTAGTACAAGAATCTAATTGGTTAAGGAGGTTCTTTGAAAGTTTTGAATTTGTCACTCACGCCTTCTTGATGCGTGGAAAATTCTGTGATAGACATCAATGATTTCTTATGCAAAAGACCCAAAGTGCCATGGAAAGACTAAGCACATTGATAGGAGGTGTTGCTTTATTAGAGCTGCTCTTGCGAAGAAATAAATAGTTTTGGAGTATATGCCTACAGAATTGATGATAGTTGATCCCCTTACTAAACCTATACCAAGAGATGTTTTCATGTCTCATGTTAGGGCGTTAGGTTTACGTAGGTGGTAATGGATGTCTCTTTATTTATTTATTTATTTATTTATTCTAAGACATGATGATCGTAGATGCATATGTTTTATGGATATTTATTAATAATCAATACAATTTGATAATGCACTAGTGGAAAAGGGGGTTTTCTCAACCCACGTCCATGACCCTCAGCGATTAAGTCAACCAACCTTGGACCCGGTCAAGGCGATCCCGGATTTAACAAAAACACGGAGAAGTTCATGAGCGGTTAAAGATGGTCGTTGTATGAAAATTTTATTACAACTTTACCACTTAGTACCACCCGATTCCTCGACCGATGGACCTAGATGTTTCTCGTCGTTAGATTTTCTCGAGATTTGGGACTTCATTTGACCTACGGATGTGATTAACTATCGCCTCTCTCCATTAAAACCGAGAGAACCTTATCTCTTTCATTATTATTTTTTCTTCTCTCGCATCTCTTTTTCACGGTGATCGAACTCACCTCTTTCTCTTCTTTTTTCTCGCTTCAAATTTAAACATTAGCTCTCGTTGGACCTCCATCATCTCCTTTTTGACAATAAATTCAGATACGGAAGGTGAAATACAAGTCAATACCTCCATCATCCTCTTCTTCTACAATGGATCCCAGATCCGAGATAAAGTCAAACTCACCTCTTTCTACGGGTGTTTTCAATCATAAAATTCATCTTACGATTAATTGGGGGTAATTATCTCGACTAAATATTCTTCATCATCTTCAATTACGAAATTTAATTTTTACTATTAGGGTTGGGATAAATTTTCAAGCTTTTGATTTTCGGAGTATGAGTTTCGATTAAGTGTTATTTTTCTTGATTAGGGTTGCGTTTACTTTAAGTGGTTCCTATTGTGATTCGATGATGATGGTGTGGTGGTGGTGATGAAGTACAAGATGACACGGTTTGCTAATAAGATTGCTTGTTACATTGCTTATCGTCTATAAGGTGAGTTAATTAGTTTGTTTTTTGTTTCTCAATTTGGTTTTAGGGGTATTCGATATCATGAGTTTGGGTTTTAGGTGAAGAAATAAAAGATGACTCGGTTGCTAATAAAAGCTGGTGCTCTTGGTGATGAGATCACTATTGTTCCTCATAAGAGTAAGATTACTAGTTACTTCAACAACCCTTAATCACGGGTCATTTTTTTTATTATTGTTTTTATTTTCTTATTGAAGTGACTCATTTTACTTTGATGTTTTTTCTTGGATAGTTTTAGATTTGAAGGCAGTTGAGAGAAACACGTCGCCTTTTGAATCTATGGTTTTTTTGGCTTCTTGGACTTGTATATATTTGTAGTTTTTTCTAGTTTTTTTGATGGAATTGGATATGGTTGTGTTTTGCACGTGACAGCTAAATTGGAGATAAAGAAGTTAGCGTACATTGGTATAGATTCTTTCTTTTTGCTTAGTGCTTTTACGTTATATTAAGTTCATATTTAGTGTTTTGTTCGGTTGGCATATAAGTGAAATCTATGTTCTTTTAGTTCTTTGCAATTTTCCTTTATTGTTTTCAATTATCTTGTTCCATGAGTTTGTTTAAAAGGGAATCGAAAGTTTAGTTTATAGTATTATAGCGTGGAGTAGAATACTACCTTTGAGATGAATGAGATACCTTTGCCTCCATGGAGGCCCGACCTGTAAACAAGAAGATCCCGGAAGCTCCTACTTTACCAGCATTACCAAGAAGTAACCCCTCATCTACCAGATGGTGAAGGGATGGATGATATGGTTCCTTGTGCTAACTACACTGTTGATTTATTCGGGAGTTTCACTTGGAAACATCGAGAGGGCTAATCGGCATGCTTAAACTCCAACGGTTGTAACATGTTTGAATCTTCAAAGTGCGGTATTATCCTTATTTGTTTCTCTTAGTTGTATTTGTGGACCATATGTTTCATCTACTTTTGGTAATGCACATTTAAAGTGAAAATTTTGTTCATGGTGTTATTTATGAATTTGTTGCTGTTACGGGTAGTACATTTTAGCTCGGAAGAAGGACTCCCCGAGTTGGCGTGGATATCCTCGTCGAGGTGATTTAACCTTCTTGTATCCTTTACGAATTTAATAGTGCTGATACTCTGAACGTGATCGGATAAAGCCTCTATATCGTGTTTTTAATTAGCTTGTTTTTTCCTTTGTCATGTTTTTAATTAGCCTATATATCGTGTTTTTAATTTGCTCGAATTCCCATTAGTTGTTACCACTTAATATTGCATTCGTAGTTGTAGTCACGATCGATTACGGGGATAAGATACAAATTCACAAATGCGTTTGGTACTTCAATTCCCTTTTCGGGTTCACGCCATTCTCTGGGTTATTCTTGCTCTGGTTCTAGAACTTTTGTTGACAGGTCGGATCATGTTCTTCCATTATATATTGCGAGGTTAGCTTCATTCTCTTACTTTTTCATTTTCTGGACATGTTATCGAGTCTAATACAGTTGATAATTGATGCTATGATCATCTCAAGCTGCTGATGTTGCAAGGGTTAGAAAACTTGCTTCGTTACAACGCGAAGCTCTTGAGCATGCGTTATTTCAAGGGGATGTATTGTTGCAGTAGTATTTATATAAACGGATTTTGTGTGAAATTCTAGAAAGTTATGTTGTTTTTAAAAGGTTTCAGAGACAAGGAAGTGATTTTTTTTTTCCTTTTGATAGTTCGAGTTTGTTGAGAGAGTTGTGTATAACACTTGTTCCATCTACCAAGCCCAGAAAATGGGATGTTGTTAACTTAACTTGACCGGTTAATAGGTTTTGCATAGAGTTTTCGAGGCTTTTTGAGGTATTCTCACTTCCTCTAAGCGTCTGTAGCTCATTTGGACATAACTTGTCCTTGTAGCTCATCTTTTAGAGATCCACAATCAACAATAGAAGACCAAATTATCCATTGCACTCTATGTTATCACAGGTTATTAGTTTTGAGTCTAATTAAGTACATAACATTGGAATCGTGAAACACTACTCAACTTGCTTCTTCATGATTACTTCGATCATAACACTTCATAATGGTGCCACTGCATTCCAAGTTAGTCGTATAGGCATGACCTTGTCGGTTCATTAGGTAATTCTTGTGACTACGCTCGGTACTTTGTATTTCTCTTGGTTTTTGTTTGGTTTTCGCTTCAAGTTCCTTGTGTGTTCTTAGTTTTTGGTGCGGCTATGTTTCATAGTGTCTCACATATTTTTATATTCTATATTGTATCAATGCAATAACAAGCGAGACGGAGTTGATTTTATAAGTATAAGCTGGTTCAATGCTCACACCTAAAGGTAGGATTAAACTTTCTTTTTGAAATTGACATTGCCGTCTTTTTTCGATTCTTAGAAATTGATTCTTTTGAGCTTTGACTTTGGACTCGATAGAAATTTTTTATTTGTTTTTGAGTCAGGTCCTTGATCGACTCACGATGCATCTAATAGTCTCCCAAGTCTGATTTGTTGATATACGCTTGGATTATTAGCGATTTTTGTTCTAATTTTCCTCCAAATAACTGGATCTAAAAATTTGAGATCACGTTCGGTCCGACAATGGCATATAATAAATATATAAGGGAAGCGTGTTTGAATCTAATAGGTATAGTTTATAAGAAAAGCCTACATACACCTTAAAGTCCTCATGTCACTTTTTCTTTTCGATTTTGCTATTACATATGGTTAGTAGCTTTTGGTAATAATTCTATTTTGGTGAGTTTTCTTATCGTCGTCTTTTTTTCTCCTGCAGTAGAAGGATCTTGGAGTGTTCTTAGCTTGATTTAATGTAAACCGGCTTGATCAATTAAATCCTTTCATTAATGCCTAGGTAGTCTTTGTAGTGGCTTAGTCAAACATCACAAGATCCTCCCCTTTCATTCACGCATTGAACCCGGCTCTTAATTAATCATATCGAACACAAGGTTTTAAAAAGAAAGGGCTTTTCTCTTAGACTACTAGCTCTCAAGGTAATAAAATGTATTCTTTGCTAATAAGTAATAACATGATCCGGAAAACAAATGTGACCCATTTGAATGTTAATCATTTTTTTCGGCATTTCTCGATCTATGCAATGGTTACTTTTATTTAAGTTATTTATTATAAATCGTAATCTTCGTTCTGAGCCTCAAGCTCGGTTTTGGTCAGAAAGGATTCGCATTTGGTTGTTTTGATTGTTATGACATGGACTTTGTCTTGCAACAACATCTAATTCTTAAACTGTATCATCGGATAGCGGGCGGTCGGGCATTATGCGTGTTGAAAGTGATTGAGGCTATTCCAAAGAATCTGATGATAAAACTCAGGTAATTGGTTATTTATCTATCATTCTAACTACTAAGTGTCAACTACATCTAAGTTCGTTGATTATACTAAGATCTTACCCTCTTCAATTGGGTATCTTGCTCTTTTGAGATATCTTTGCCATATGCTAACATCTCACCCGGGCGACATATTGCCCGAAGCAAAACTTTGACACACTCTTAGCTAGCAATCCAGATTTGAAGTTGATTTTTTTGCATCTTTTGTGGGAAGGTCTTCCTTACATTTCTCACGGTATTCCTACGATGTTGTTTGATTCAATGAGAAGAGACAAATATTTGCTTTTCAAACCATAATTCATATTTGATATCCTTTTACATGAACTTGATTCCAAGTATAAATTGAATTAAGCTATGGATTGTGTCTTGAAACCAATGAATCAATGAATGTTAAATTGAATAAGTATTTGTGTGCAAGTTTAATTTGATTCTCATTTTTATTTGATTTGATTTTGGTTTTCATTTGATTCTCATTTGAATTCCAATTTGAGTTTCATTTAATTCTCATTTGAATTCTAATTTGAGTTTATTTGTTTTTCTCATTAGAATTTGGTTTTCATTTGATTCTCATTTGAGTTTCATTTGTGTTTGATCTCAAATTTGTCGAGATTGATCGATGGCAACTGACAATCTGAATCTTTTTTTTATATATTAAGATTTATATCTATGGTATTAGTGAAGTTAGTCATAAAATATTGACCCGTTAAAATCGGTCGTTGATATAAGATTCTCACGACCCCCCGAGAGACACGTCATAGTTGAAAAAGACGCTCAAACAACGACTCTTTCTTCGACCGACAAAGCAAGTCATAGATACGAGTTAAATGACTTGCTTTGTCGGTCGCGAAACTGCTGATTTCAACTAGTGATGATTCATTTGTTATGATTGATTATTTACTTATGGGCATGGATATACACGGCGGACATTGGTGTATAGAATGCATTATGTCAAAAACTTGATTAATATGTCACAGTATGGGTAGCTTACTCGCATAAGTAGTCACCTTTTTGGCGCTAAGGAAGCGAGCAAAGATGAGATGATGCATCAGCAATACCAATATGAGATCTATATAGTGAAGATCGATGATGAATGTACTACTGTTCATTATACCTTAAAGGATAGCCAAATAAGAAATCTCTTTCACGGCGCTTGTTGAAAGCGAGCGGTTAGAAATTTCGGATTAGGCGCAAGTTCTCGACTAAGTCAAGATTTGTAAGAGTGTAAGAGTTTGTGACATATACTTGTATAGACAAGTAAAACTCCCCTCTGGCGCATTTTCATATTGTGCGTGCTTGCGACCACCACGGAGGTGCGGGAGTGTTCTGCTTCTCACCATTTGAGTCCGTATGATAATTAGATTATACGGGTAACCTTCGACTTTTGACTTTGTTATTAAGTAAAGATTCGATGATTTCTACTTTATATGTGTCATGTGGCCATGGATGATCCGGATTAAAGGGTACATATACGGGAAGCGATTGATTACGGAAACTTCATGGCAATAGTGCGAGAGGAAGGTCATCAAACTCATGAATGTTTATATTCACAGTCGATAACTTGAGTTGCCTTCTTTGAGTTGCAACACAAGTGTGAATGTATTTATAGTAAGCTAGCATGAGGTTAGACTGGCTACACGAGGGATCGAGGTAATTACACACCCACGTGAGATTTTGATGGACCTAGGATACTACGAGATACAAACATTTTTTTAAAGGGTTGATGTCTCTATCTTTGACTCATAAATATTTGCTAGTATGGAGCTCCCAAAATGCGGGTACCTCGGCGAGTGCATACGGGCTATTTACTAATATGAACTTTTCTTTCTTAAGTACTGATCCACACGCGCTATGTGCGAGTGGGAGATGTTAGATATTCGGGTTGGATCGAATATGGTCACCCATATTGTATGTGGCAAGCCCGGTGGGGTTCCATATTCTTAGGGTTTGGAACCTATATAAACATCTCTAGCATATGTGTAAAGGGTTGCGTGATTCCACCAATATCACGCATAAGTTTACCATTAGAAAAGTGGTAACTTTAACCAAAGAGTTACCATTAGCAGAAAAGGTTTTAGGATTCTTTTGTGAAACAAGCTTGTGCTCATCATTGGTGATTGTAGTACTGCTAATCGTCGTGTTGGATCGTTGTTTTTGCTCTTTGCTATTCCTTGTTTACCAAATGGGAGCTCAAGTACAAAGGTATAAACCGATACCCTTAAGCTTAATCGTATAATCTCGGTAAAAAACGATGAAGTATGAAATGAACAGTGACTCAAATGTTGCATTTCAACTATGAGTTTACAGTATCATACAAAAAAATGTTCACCCTACTACGAGTAGTGATCCCAGAATCTCCATATAATTCATAATGAATATAAACACTCCTTGACGAAACTTTTACAACTACGGCATACTTTTACGTAATACGAGACTTAAGAGTTGTAGATTAAAACCGGGATACAAGTAAGTCGTATAAGCAATAAAAGAACATGCTATTTTCTTTTATACGCACTAAAACTTGTTCTCAATGAATTAAGCAAGCGCAGCATGGCAGTACATATTTCCATGTGATGTTTTATAGAGATGCTAAACATATCTACTTCAAGTTACACAGTTGAAACACACAACTCGAGCATACCAAACTTAAGACAACGTACATGAGAGGATAGTTTGTAGAATGTTTGTGAGGATAGTTTGTAGAATGTAACAACTCGGGCATCACAGAACTTAAGACTTGCAGTACATGAGAGGATGTTTTATAGAATGCTACTAACACATCTTCCAAGTTACGGAATTGAAACACCACAACTCGAGGGCATAACGAACTTAAGACAACGGTACATGAGAGGATAGTTTTGTCTTTCTTGATATGAGTAAAGCGAGATAAACCAATGCCAAGATAAACATACACTGACAGGAGCACGCGGGGCCTCCAAGCTCAATCGCAACCAACTTTGAAGTGGTGAGAGGTTGAAACGGAACCTCTTTTGCCGCCATGAAGGAAATAATATCGTTGATCGTCTGTAGCGGGTATGAATCTTCTTGCTTACCACATTATTACAAGGTTTCAAAGACTGAATAAAGAAGTGGAAGCCAACGCCAAGGATGGCGTACACGGCACCAAGCTCAATCATACAACTTTGAAGTAGTGAGAGGTTGAAGCAGAGACACTACTGCCCGTGAAGGAATTATCACTGGCGATCATCACTGTGGTGGGTGCGATTCGTATGAATCCTACTTGCGGGTGAGGTGGACCACAACCACATTATTAGAAGGTTCCCGGCGGTTTGAGACCGGCCTTCAGTATGAGATTCTTCCAAAATATAACTACAA
>JAJJWW010014489.1:0-18289 GCA_023531295.1 Papaver armeniacum
TGTTTATCCTCTATATAAACGTTCGCTAGGGTTAGTAGTTCTCACTTCTCGTTCGTTCTTATCCTTGTCTTCTTATCTTCTTCACGCCGCCACAAAAGAAAACCATAGCAAGTAATGGCTTCAGATCTGGATGATCAACAACAATAACACAACATCCATCATAAAGATTTCTCCTCTCAACCAAGTTCTGTTTCTCTCTGTCAGGTTTTTTGAAGCTTTTAATTATGCAGCCTTTGTGTAGAAGAGGCTGATAGAGTAAAATGGAAAATACATGGAGTAGGAAAATGCACTGGCCGAGTTCGCGAAGTATCAGTAATTTCTTTGGTTTTGAAAAATTGATGAATTTCTACCAATAATGTAAGAATCGTATGTGTTTAATTTTGATTGAGGTCTTGAAAGTGATGGGTTCATTCGATATTTGATTTTTATAAGTGATACTCGATATGAATGCTAAACTATCAATCCATCTCAATAAGCTAATTAGTGAAATTTATGTTTTCCATATGTCAGTGTGTTTATTACTAGAGCGAATGTCAGCTCAGGTTCATTCTCTTCTTAAAGACTATTAGAAGACAGATGCTGAGAGTATATATGTTATAACAAACCCCAATTCTTATAAGTGTTTTTTTTTTTGAAATAGCAAAATTCATTCCAGGAGTGCCGAGAAAGCACAAGATAAACACGAAGTACAATAATCACAATAGTTGAGCGATGGGATTACATGTTGTCTTTAAATTTTTCCCATCTACACATAAAATCATCAAAAGTAAAGATCCTAAGCTCTTTATACATAGAGGACCATGTGTATAGAGTTGTTTTAATGTTAATGAGCAATTTCTCATAAGTAATTGAATCACTCCTAAACACCCTGTTGTTCCTTTCGGTCCAACAAGTGTTAGCCTATGCAAATTTCTCATAAGTAATTGAATCACTCCCCAATTCTTATAAGTGTTAGCCTATGCAAATTTGTTGATTGATAGCTATTTTATGCTTCCTCTCAGCCAATGCTTTGATTCTTCCCTCCTCTTAGTTGCTATACGACTTGCTTTCTGAAATGAATCTGTGAACTTGTTGGAGGTATACATGGAAAAATTGGCTTGGATATGAGTCTGCATCAATCAGTGCTCCCGATAAATGGCATCATGCTGGTTGCAAAATTACTCAAGGATTGAGTAAAAACTTATTAGAGACATATTCATTGTGGTATCCTAAGTTTGATGTTGCTGCCGCGTATCATCAACATAAAATTCAGTGTAATATCCTAAGTTTGATGTTGTTGCTGCGAGTTAAGAGTGACTGGTTAACTTCATGTTTTTTTTTTTTGGAAAAGATAAAATTCATTCAAGAAAGTGCTGAGCACTTCAAACTTACAACATAAACATGCCAGAATCTATAAGGATACACAAAAGCCTTTCCCTATTACAAGATACCACAGGTTACCATTTAAAACCCGCCAATCATGAACGAAATCTGCAAACTTGAATTGCTTAAAGGGAATATGAATACTTGCCCAACTGAATAGAGAAGCTTTCACTTAAAGGATAACCCGCTCCACTGATTCTTCTTTGTTACTGAAGATTCTTTCGTTCCTTTACTTCCAAATTTGTTGCCATATAGGGAAAGGCAATCAAAACTTTAGGAATTCAATAGGTTCAGTTTTGAGTTTCAACTGCTATGAGATAAGAAGCTCCACACCGAATCCGGCCGTCGCCATCTTGACTCCAAAAGGTTTAGGAAATGCTCCCACAATTTCTTTGCAAAAACACAATGGATAAATACGTGTGATATTGTTTCCGTTTATACTGTTTGATTTAAGTTGGGCAATGCATTGATGGCGGAAAGCAAAGAAATTTGATTAGGTTATATTGCAACTAGAATTCCATGTTTAGGTTTTGATTTATAAGCAAAAATGAATCTACGGATATCAGTGTACTAGACTTTTGATCAGTGTACTAGAATTTTGTTATCAGAGTTCTAGCCGACTTTAAGAGATTAGGAGACCAGTTAGGTTAATGCTATATAAGTATGAGTTAGCCAAAGAAGAAACTTGGTCATTACTTTTTCTTGAAATAGATGGGCTGTCACTTCGTATTATATCCACTGGGTTATTCCTCTGGGCCTCTTGTGCTACATTGGGGTTCTTACCCTTGATAAGGGTACCCGTTAGGGTTTAGGATGTACCAATATATAAACCAGCTACACAGAAAACAACTACTCTCTAACTATTTTACACTAAACGCAGCCGTCTTGGTCTCTGTCGTTTCCGATCTATAATCCTCCCAAACTCTTTCATTTTGATTTTCTCTGGTTTACGGAATGGATTACTGGAATGATCTATATACACAAACAAAAGAAAACCACAAGCATTATGATTTTTCTTCTCAAATGTTTCTCATCAATCACCGTTTAAGAGTTATTCCTGTAAATTTCTTCCGGTTTCCTTATTGTTTTCCTGGTAGTATTTTGTTGATCCATGACACGCATCGAGCAATCAAGTTGAAGTTGGCCACTCAGAAACTTGTTCTTATTCAATTCAAGGGTTAATTTAATTTGTATCAGAAACTTAAGTATGTTTAGTAGATATAAGACTTCTGTTTGTAATGTTGATTGATCTCGGGTTGTTTGTTTTGTTGGCTAATTATGCTTTTATATGAATTACAGTTCCTGCCTGAAAAAAAAAAAGTTGAGTTAATCTACAGCGAGGTTTTGATGGCCTATATAGTAATTAAAATGTTGTAATGCTAATACTAGTCCTTGATATTCCTTACAATCCATAGATCAGATGCATATTACAAGCATCCATTTTACTTGCTAAGCTGTCTGTTCATTTGCTTACCGTTGTGGTGTTAAGCATCCACAAGATCAGCCAACAAGGTACAGTGGTAAAGGGTGATGATACAAAAAGCATTGACAAGATCGGTGCAAGCATTTGAAAACGACAAAGTAAAGATTTCTTATTATGAAAGCTTGAAGATACAATGCGGTTCTATGTGACTTAATAGGGAGAAAACCCAAAACGAATTTACACCAAAATAAAATCTTTCCTAACTAACAGATATGCTAACCATATATACAGTATATAATATATACGTATCTCTCAATACTCCCCCTCAAGTTGGAGCATGGAAATCACGAATGCCCAACTTGCGAAGAAGGCAGTTCAAAGCGAGGACGTCCAAGAGCTTTGGTGAAAATGTCTGCAAGCTGAGTGGTTGTGCGAGCCAGACTGAATTTTATCTCATACATAATGACAATCAATCTCAATATGTTTGGTGCGCTCATGAAAAACAGGATTAGCAGCAATATGAAGTGCAGATTGACTATCACAATAAAGGCGCATAGGCTGAGAGTGAGACACACCTAGAGATTTCAATAATGCCTTTAGCCACGTAAGCTCACTACAAGTATGAGCCATGGAACGGTACTCGGCTTCAGCAGAAGAACGAGATACTGTGTGTTGCTTCTTTGTCTTCCATGATATAGGTGAGCCTCCCAAAAAGATAAAGTAACCAGTAAGTGAACGACGACTTAGAGGGCAGGAGGCCCAATCAGAATCACAATAAGCAGTAAGTTGAAGAGCACTATCCTTGCGTAAAACAATCCCTTGACCAGGATGGCCCTTTAGATAACGAAGAACTCGAAGAGCAGCTTCCCAATGAGCCACCCAAGGAGACTGCATAAATTGAGCCAATACATGCACCGAGTAACACAATTCAGGACGCGTAATAGTCAAATAAATCAAGCGTCCAACAAGCCGACGAATTATGGGATGAATCAGAATACATGGGTCCATCATCAAGAGCCAAACGATGGTGTTGATCAATAGGTGAAGAAAATTTGGTTTGGCTCCAAGCCGGTCTCTGGACGGATTATCCAAGGTGTATTTCCGTTGAGATAAAAACAAACCATCGGTTCCTAGAGACATTTCAATACCAAGAAAATACTTGAGATTGACCAGATCTTTCATATGAAAACAACGGCTTGAAGATGCTTTAAAAGCATTAATAGCAGCGGAATCCTTCCCATCAATAATTAAATCATCCACATAGACAAGTACGGTAATAGAATTCTCACCTTGTCGTAGGGTAAATAAAGAATATTCAGCATATGACTGTATAAATCCAAAAGCCTTAAGAGCACCTGCAAGCTTAGCAAACCAATTACGAGGAGCTTGACAAAGACCATACAGATATTTATGAAGGCGACACATTTTACCAGGAGAATTAGTCTAATATCCTGGAGGAAGTTGCATATATACTTCCTCATCAAGATCCCCATGTAGAAAAGCATTGTGAACATCCATTTGATGTAACTCCCAACCACGAGCAACAGCGACTGCTAAAAATGTTCTTACCGAAACCATTTTAGCTACGGGAGCAAATGTTTCATGATAATCCACACCTTCTACTTGTCTATTACCGAGGACAACCAAACGAGCTTTAAACCGCTCGACAGTACCATCAGAATTATATTTGATTTTGTAAACCCATTTACGACCTATAGCCTTCTTCCCTGGAGGAAGATCTGTAATAGATTATGTGCCATTCTTATCAAGAGCACCAATTTCCTCAGACATAGCTAAACGCCAACAGGGACGACGAACAGCTTCAGCATAACTAGTAGGTTCTTTAAGAGCAGTAATCGCCGACAAAAAACGAGTATGATTATCAGAAAAATTTGCACAAGAAACATAATTAGTTATGGGATAAGGCGTACCTGAAGACGTCGACGAGTGAGGAGTGGAGGAGCCGGGGTCTATTTCTTTGATAGTATTACATACATAATCCCTTAACCGCGTATTAGGAATCTTGGACCGAGCACTTCGTCGAACTGCCGTATCAGAAGTGTCACTGTCGCCAGTAGGAAATACTTCTTCTGACGAGTTGTTACCAGGTATCCTAGCACTACCAAAAACCGGGCCTGAAACGTTTTGCAGATTAGCATCACACGAGACATAAGTGTGAGAAGTATCATTGTGATAATCATTGCATGTCTCCTTTAACTTATTCGGTGAAGTGTCATCTGGTATCTCGCCTGACACTCTCTGTCTTTCACTGCCTGATGAGATAAAACAACCACTTGATTTATTCCTTACACTCATGTTGGCTGCTGACCCATTCACACCTGTTGACACGTTCTCGTTAAGTACACGTGAGGTGTCAGTTGACAACGCCCCACCTGAAATCCTCCCTTCCACTTCTTGAATTTCTGTCACGTTCTGTGACTGTTGTCTATGATCCTATGCAAGTTTTTTCAATCTTTCATCACTTTCTGTGACATTTCCTACCTGTCTCGTGATGTGAATAGTCGAATGGATTAACCATCACTATCTCTGGCTGCTTTGACCTACCTTCCCTAGAATCCCTCTTGTCCCTTGGCTGATTTACGCCAGCTGAATCTATCTGCTCCTAGCGGTTGTCTTTGACAAACGCTCAGTACTATCAGTGGCTGGTATTTGCGACGGCAAGAAACCAGATTGTTCACAGAATTCCCTGACCAGTCTTCTACCTCGACTTCATTAATATTATTATTATTATTAGGCGAAGGAACAACCGTGTAAGGAAATTTATTTTCAAACAAAACTACATCACGAGACACAAAAAAATTGTTTCGTTTCCAAATCAAACAACCGCCAACCCTTTTTTCCATAAGGATAACCAACAAAAATACATCTCCGACCCGTGGATTAAACTTATTCCGATCACGGGGCACAATACTTGCATAGCACAAACATCCAAATACCCGAATAAGATTATAAATAGGAGGCTTCCTATGTAAAAATTCATATGGAGTTCTCCCATTAAGCAAGGGAGTGGGCGTGCGATTAATAATATAAGCAGCGGTTAGAATGCACTCAACCCCAGAACCAAAGAGGTAAATTTGCTTGAAAACGCAAAGCACGACCCACATTCAATATATGACGATGTTTGCGTTCTACTCGCCCATTTTGCTGTGGTGTATCTACACATGAGGTTTGAAATTCAATTCCTTGTTTAGAAAAAAATAGAATCAACAGACGAAATTTCGTACCATTATCACTGCGAACCTTCTTAACTTGTCTATTAAATTGTGTCTTAGCCATAGCACAAAAACTCTGAAAATTCTTCACCACCTCAGTTTTATGTGCCATCAAATAAACCCAAACACAACGAGAATAATCATCAACAATCGTAAGAAAATAATGTGCACCACAAGAAGACGAAGTACGATACGCACCCCATACATCACAATGAACTAGATCAAGAAGATGTCATTAGCTTTATTCTCACTAATAGGGAAACTAGCACGAGTTTGTTTAGCCTTAAAAAAAGTATCACACGGTTCATTGAGAAACTTCTGACAATCAACTTTGTTCATACCAGGAGCAAAGAAATAATCTTATTAGAAGGATGACCAAGACGCTTATGCCATAAGTTATAATTTTCACCAGTAGTAACTCGATTTGCCATAATCTAGCTCCACTGTGGAAGATATAGACCCCATCTCGTTCTCTCCCACACCAATCAACATCCTCGTAGTGCGGTCCTGTATCACACTGTTGATGGGTGAAAACTACTCCTGCGAGAATTTGGTAATTTGGGGTGTGGATGAGGAATGAATTTAAACCTACAACAAATGCACTTATAGCGGTGAGTGCTTGTAGATTCGAGAGATCAATCTGTGCAAGTCCGGCCTAAACCAAGAAATGGCCGTTCCAGGACTTGTTTCGGTCACAAAGTGAAGGAGATGGGGTTGATCTTAGGGAGGGAAGCGAAGAAGGTGTTGAGATTGTGAAGGTGTTGGCTTGCTTATGACTTGTAACGAGAAAGATGAGCAAGCTTACGGTTGATGCAAGCAGGCTCGAGTGTTTGAATACGGTTTGTATTAACACTTGGTTTTAAATGCGAACTTGTGTTGTTCTCCGTTATTCCTTGTTGTTGTGAAATAGGGCGGAGAACCTATTTATACAAGTCATTGAGCCTCATTCACGTTTCTCGTGGGAAGTGGAGGTAGTGGAATGATGGAGTAGTGGAGTTGTGTGTCGGTGATACACGACCAGTCTTGCCCACTTCTCCTGTTCATCTCTAACCGTCCATGACTTCCTAACACGTTCTTGTGATGGCGCGTTGCACGCTGCACGCTGTAAACCGCCAGACCAATACCCCAGTAAGCATCCCCCAGTTTGTGACATGATTGATGTCTGGAATGTGTGGATCGTGGATCCACGAAAGATAGCATGTAATGCTAAATTGAATAACTGCGTTGTTATTCAGGGAGTCGATACTTGTGAAGTACCATGTGTACTTTATGCAGGTACTGCATTGTGGTGTGGTAAAGTGAAGGATAATGGCGCCTCACTAACCAAATAACTCCTGACCAGGGTTGTATAACCAAGCTGGTGAAGTTGGACGGATGAGATGAGTTTTGAGACACTCATCTGCCACCGTTAATGAATATTGGTTTTTTGAAGAGGTGCGCAAGCATCACTCTTCAGCTTGGTCGAAACCAAGCATGGGAAGAATTTTGGAGAGGACCGACCATTCATGCGTGTAGACGGCATGATGGTGTAGGCGCCTGTATTTCGTTCCTTCATGAAAGCGCGATCTGGGCCACTCAATTTGACCGGTAAAGAGGAGTGGTCGAGATCGATTTTGCGATAGAAGTTTGATACACAAGAAGCCGCGCGTCACACCCTTTTCCGGCGCATTTCCAAGATGACCTAGCTTGGTCGGTCTTGCCGGTAGGTTTGACGTGAAGACGGTAGGTGATGTTCACGCCTATGTCTAACTTATCCCATGAAAACGTGATCTAAGCCACTCAATTCGTCCGGTGAAGTTGAGCGGTCGAGATCAATTTAGGATTTGGGAGGTGTAACCGCGAGAGTTTGAGTGGACGTTTTGGGTTGGCCGGGAATGATGTGCCTTGGCCGACCGCATGAGGAGATAGATGGGCCCGCGGTGGTCATCTTTGGTATGACCGGACAGCAATCTAATCCAGGACCCTCCGTTCGTGCGGAGAAGATGGACGCTCGTGATGCTCAAAACCCTAGCTTTGGTTTTCAAAGCCGTGCGCCTCCTCTGTTTGGGTGACGATTTTGTCACGGCCAAACATTGTTGGTTTTGGACCGATTGGTCAATTGTGTAAGCGGTCACATGGTGGTTGTGTCGACATGCTCAGGGCCCTTTGAGTCTACATCTACACCCTCCATCTATGCCTGCGAAGATGGATGGTTGAGATCGTTTTGCGGCACATGTAATATGCCGCAATCCCTAATTAGGGTTTTCCGTCATAATGCTTGGTATGAACGGTTTCTTTTGGCAAGCTAAGGCCGCGGGTATTCCATACCATGCTTGGGGGTGATGGAATTGATCTGCGGTCGTCAATCATGCTTGTGGAGTTGGATGACTGCGATCGGATCATATCACGGCAGGGCGAGGCCGTGGGTATTCCATACCATGCTCGGGGTGATGGAATTGATACGTGGTCATCCAATCATGCTTGTGGAGTTGGATGGCTGCGATCGGATCATATCGGCAAGCTGAGGCCGTGGGTATTCCATACCATGCTCGGGGTGATGGAATTGATACGTGGTCATCAATCATGCTTGTGGAGTTGGATGGCTGCGATCGGATCATATCCGGCAAAGGCCGAGGCCGTGGGTATTCCATACCATGCTCGGGGTGATGGAATTGATCTGTGGTCATCCAATCATGCTTGTGGAGTTGGATGACTGCGATCGAGATCATATCCAGGACCTGATCTGATCAAGTCCGGATGCTCAATCGGGCTAGTATAACACAGAGAGAGGGGCTCAATCGGGCTAGTATAACACAGAGAGGGCTCGGGCTAGTATAACACACCGAGAATCGGCTGTCGGGTATTTCGTACATGGTTTCATTATAGTGTTTGGAGGTTCGTGTTACTCTGTAAGAGTAATACTCAGTCGTCATGCCACACTGATAATGAGTACAGGAAATACAAGGCTGATATGGAATTCACAGGAAGGGATTGTTGCTACATGCTCCAACCTGGAGGAATTTCACGTATTCACGGAATGGGATTGTTGCTACATGCTCCATTCTTGGTGAATTAAGTGAGGAGTATCCGTCACTTATAAACGGCTTTATCTTTTACAAGATGTCAGCGCATGATTTTTCAGGTTTTTCACAAATTTAACCTTAAACGAAAATCCACCATCAACATTAAGTCCCCTGCCTAGCACATAATGGTTACATTATTGTGTGGTAGGCATGAGATGGTGACATACAGAAATGACCAAGCTAGAGTGAATACATATTTACCGGATAGTTTCACATTGTCAGGCGTTTCCCTGGAACTGGTTGGTCTCGATTAAGGATGCGAAGGAAGCAAGACTTGATCCGGTGAGCTGCTTTGGTTCCTCTCGTACATGTATGAGCTCGGCCGCTTCTTCAGGTGTACTTCCTTAGTCATACACGGCTTTCCTCAAGTATATTTGATAAGCCCCGTCGATTGTTATCCCGAATTAGTAGCCTTCATAGGTGGTAAGTAAAGACTTCTTTTTTCTTCCGGGATTCTGTCGACTTGTGAGATTATAAAGAATCATCTCAACGCGGTCGTTTATTCTATATCTCAGGAGTCTCAGGTACTGCTCTGATTTTCTGATTAACTGATCAATTGACTTGATTTTTTTTTTTTTTTTTTTTGTTCGCGTGTGCATAACCTCCTCTCCTTTGTAGTTCATCATGGAAGTGGTAGACGGTCATTCTGTTGCTTCCCCAGAAAGAAGTTTTGAAGTTGACAAGCCCGAAATCCATGCACACGAAGAAGTAATGGCTAAGATCGATCTCCCTCTTCGCGAAGTCGGCCGTGCTATACAGGGGATGTCTATCTCACATCTTCGCATTGTCAGAGGACGTATTTGTGCACTTTCAGCCGCAATTGATATGGAGGAGCAGTGGAGGCGCAAGGAAACGTTGCAGACGCTGGTAAGCGCAAGGGCGGAGAGATTTGCAGCGCGGTTGAAGAGGCGGAGAGTTGAGCATGAACAACCTCTGAATGAAGGAAAGTGTGATTACCCGATCCAGGATGGCGTGATAATCCTTGATTCCGATATAGAGGAACCTGAACATGTGAAAGCAATTTGCGCGGCCCCTGGTGTTGCTGCGCCCTTTGATGCTCCCGTTGCTGATGTTGGGATGGAGTGCGCTGCTGCTGCTGCGGCGGGGATGCCCGATGTAGAAGTTGAGGAAGATCCGGAGGGAGGTGCATCGACAGGTGATGGAGAAGAAACCAACGGTGGTGTTGGCGAGGCCGGCTCTCTTGATGATTAAAACCTCTTTTATTTTGTTTTTCTTTCCAAGTATATTCTGCATGCTCGAACATCTTCCTTGTACTCAGTGGCGGCTGAGTTCAAGGTTTTTCTTCTCTTTGATTATTTGAATAAAGTTTTCCTTTACAATCCTTTGCTAAGACTGCAACCGAACCTTCTCAGGCGCAAGGAGCGCCTTCACATGTAATCCTTAGTAATAAAAGAAGTTATACTATAATGGAATATCCACGGACCTGTGATGCAATATCTTCCTGGCTTTGCTGGGCGGATGGCTCAAATCACTCCTTGCGCACACGTTCCTATTTCCTTCTTCCGGCGAAATATTTGCTTAGGGTTTCCCTTTTGCTCCGATTGATTTAGGCTGACTCGGGACTTTGTGTCTTTAGGAGTAGAGATTCTCGAGATGAAAATAATACTTCAATTGAATTGAGAATTGAAAATTGAAACCCTAACTATGAATGCAAGTATTGCAATCATTTTCCGGAGGAATTACAAGTGTGACACGAAATTGTAATAAGGAGACACGCTGGAAAAATAGCACAGCGTTTTTAAAGTGTGGAGGATGCTGGAAAGTGATAGCACAGTATCTTAAGTGCGGTAAGGTTTGAGCCATCGTGAGTGAAGCTATTATGCCCTCCGGGTTATCGAGGCGTTGATGAGCTTGCAGTAGCCACCTAGGATAACATCTGCTACCAGGTACGGTTCATCTTCTCTTTTGGCGGGTGAGTCAGGTGGAGTGGTCATCTTCACCGTCATGTTTCCAGCATTGAACGTAGTCATCTTCGTCACCAGGTCTCCAATTCCGAATGGGTTTGAGCGTGCGGACACTTGGACCTTGACCTTGTTGTCTTTGACCAAGACAGCCTCTATGCTCTTGATAAAACGTTTGAAAGGGCGGCTTCCCATTCACATCTCCTAGCCGGGGTTGGCTTGTTGGTTGGAGCCGGTCCCAGGACTTGTCGGAATGAGGGCGGTAGGTTGTAAGGAAGGTTGCGTGGCGAGACTTACTTGAGATCGGAACTTTTCAATGTATCTTGACAGGCTCTCTCGGGAAGTTGTGTCATGTTGGAAAGTTCTTTGGTGGGCAACGGACGGTCATCAGGTGATCCGGCCCGGGCATGTTGGAGATTCTTTCGAGTAAGAGACCGTGTAGAGGACAGACTTCAGTATGGCTTTGTTGTCCTGTATCCAGAGCGTCCTAGGATCATGTCGTAGCCAGGATGATCTTGGACCACGTAGAATTTTGCTTGCGTCGGGCGTCTCCCATTTTGATTTCAAGATTGACGTATCCATACGCATCTCTAAGCTCTCCTCCTGAATCTTTGACCACGGTTGGGTGACGAGTAGCTTCTTGCTTGAAATCTTTGCCGCTTTCAAGGTCTTGACAGTAATGATGTTAAATTCGGAAACCGTGTCAATTAACACGCTATCGAACTTAACGCCCCTTAAACAAGTGACGGTTAGGAGTCCCAGTTTCCCTTGCTCGCGTCTTGCGGGGAGAGTCGAGGTTCTTGAAGGCTGCTCACTGGATGTAAACGCCTGCACGACACAACGTGATTGAGGGCGCAAATATGTCTTGACGCTGTCCTTTGGAGAAGTACAAGATTTCACATATGTGCTCCATCATAGATTGCACGTCTTGCTGACAGAGTCCCGGAAATCATGCGGCTCACGATAGGTAGAGGATCTCTATGAACACCTTCGTTTCCAAGCCGGAGTTCCCCTGTCTCTACCTTTTCCCTGAATATTTGTTTCAACTGTTGCAATCTTTGGTTGGATGATGGACGAACCTGTGGTAGCAATGTATCTGGGATCTTCCATTTCTTCCTCGGTCGGAGGGCGATGATAGGGGCGGTTTTACGGCGTCGTCTTGGACCCACGCTTCTAGAGAGCTCTATCACTTCATTCATGGGAAAAGGAAAACCTGTGTCTTTAGCGTTTTGCGCCGGAGTTTTGTCTGTTCCTTTTCGAGACGAAGTCTTGTGTCTTTGAGATGTTCGCTTGGTTTGTTGTTCCGTCATCGAAGCTTTCCTCTTTTCTCCTCCGCTTATCACACTCACGGAAGGACCGGTGTTGTATTGTTTGTTCGTGAGACGCCTGCTTCCTCGACTTTCACGCAAATCTTCATTTCGAACAACTCTGGTTCTTTCTAGTAGTGCTGGTGCAGTTGTTGCCGAACGTTTTGCAGCTTCGTGGAGTTCAGAGAATGTTTGAAAGCCCAGATTCTCTAACAGAGCGCGGTATATGGGTATCATCCCATTGATGCATGATTCCACCAATTGCCGTTCGGTGACATTCGGGTCGTGACAGTCCAGTGCTTGGGTTCTGAATCTTTTAACGAAGTCGTTGGGATGTTCATTGTTCCTCTGGAGAATTCTTCCCAGGTCTGAAAACGTGATTTGTTCAGATACGAAGAAATACTTCTGTGAGAAAGCAGCGACCATCTCGCTCAATTGGATATCTGTTGTTAGGCGCAATGTTGTTGTACCAGGTGTATGCCCTCCCAGTGAGTGATTTTGAGAATTCTTTTAGGCGTAAAACATGATTGTATTCATGTTCCCCCAAGGCTTCAAGAATCGAGAAATGTGTTCACGAGCATTACCGATTGACCGTCGTAGAGGGAGGGCGGGGGGAGAGTGTAACCTCTTGGTAGAGAATCCGTTGCACATCTTGAGGTATGGCGGCTGATGTTGGTGTACGTCCGTTCGGTCCCCTTTTCCTCGATTTTGGAGAAGTCGCTCTAGATCTTCACGCGTAATGAAGTTGGAAGGCTGGTCTCTCTCCCTTTGGCGCTCAGGAGCAACACGAGTTTCTTCATTCATGTGAGTCAGTGGCTTTTGCTCGGGTGTATTGAATGTATCTCTCGCCGACTCAAGGGTTGCCGTGAATCTTGCGGCAATCGTTCGGTCAAAGTTTTAAGGAAAGTGAGTACCTCTTTATGAGTTGCGGCCATATCTGTTTGAGTTTTAGCAAGAATTTCTGTTTCTCCATCAAGTCTGCAATGGTACTAGACGGCGGTCTTCCTCTTGTGTCTCCGGCTCCTCGTCTGACGGAGGAGTGAAAGTTGTTGCTCGGTAACCACTTTGGGCGTTACGCTCGAAGAGATGCCAGGATTTTGCGGCTGCTCTGGCTCTCTGGTGATGGGAGGTGTTACACCTGCTGGGATGTGTCTGCTCGCTAGTGTTGGTGACAGAGGTAACGGCTCCTCGAGATGTGTCGGCTACGGTAGCTCATTTTGACGAGCACGTCAACACCGGGAGTGTTATCACGCTAGCTCCGTCCGAATTGATTCTTTGATCCAGTTTGAGTTCCACCATCTTGAAATGAATTGCTGATTGAATTGGTTCTAAGATCTACCCTTTTTGAAATTGATGAAATTGAATCGGATTTCAAAGAAATTGATTTACGACCGAGAGATTAATCTCCCCTTGTGGTCGCCAATTGTTGATGGGTGAAAACTACTCCTGAGAATTTGGTAATTTGGGGTGTGGATGAGGAATGAATTTAAACCTACAACAAATGCCTTTGCAGCGGTGAGTGCTTGTAGATTCGAGAGATCAATACATGTGCAAGTCGGCCTAAACCAAGAAATGGCGTTCCAGGACTTGTTTCGGTCACAAAGTGAAGGAGATGGGGTTGATCTTAGGGAGGGAAGCGAAGAAGGTGTTGAGATTGTGAAGGTGTTGGCTTGCTTATGACTTGTAACAGAAAGATGAGCAAGCTTACGGTTGATGCAAAGCAGGCTCACGAGTGTTTGAATACGGTTTGTATTAACACTTGGTTTACGTAAATCTGAACTTGTGTTGTTCTCCGTTATTCCCTTCTTGTTGTGAAATAGGGCGGAGAACCTATTTATACAAGTCATTGAGCCTCATTCACGTTTCTCGTGGGAAGTGGAGGTAGTGGAATGATGGAGTAGTGGAGTTGTGTGTCGGTGATACACGACCGGTCTTGCCCACTTCTCTGTTCATCTCTAACCGTCCATGACTTCCTAACACGTTCTTGTGATGGCGCGTTGCCTATTTAGTAAACCGCCAGACCAATACCCCAGTATGTATCCCCCAGTTTGTGACATGATTGATGTCTGGAATGTGGATCGTGGATCCACGAAAGATAGCATGTAATGCTAAATTGAATAACTGCGTTGTTATTCAGGGAGTCGATACTTGTGAAGTACCATGTGTACTTTATACAGTCTTGCATTGTGGTGTGGTAAAGTGAAGGATAATGGCGTCTCACTAACCAAATAACTCCGACTGGGGTTGTATAACCAAGGCTGGTGAAGTTGGACGGATGAGATGAGTTTTGAGACACTCATCTGCGGCCAGATTAATGAATATTGTTTTTTGAAGAGGTGCGCAAGCATCACTCTTGACTTAGTCGAAACCAAGCATGGGAAGAATTTTGGAGAGGACCGACCATTCATGCGTGTAGAGCGGCATGATGGTGTAGGCGTCTGTATGTTCGTTCCTTCATGAAAGCGCGATGCGGGCCACTCAATTTGGCCGAGGTAAAGAGGAGTGGTCGAGATCGATTTTGCGATAGAAGTTTGATACCGCAAGAAGTTGCGCGTCACACCCTTTTCCGGCGCATTTTCAAGATGACCTAGCTTGGTCGGTCTTGCCGTGTAGGTTTACCGTGAGACGGTGGTGATGTTCACGCCTATGTCTCACCGTCCCATGAAAACGTGATCTAAGCCACTCAATTCGTCCGGTGAAGTTGAGCGGTCGAGATCAATTTAGGATTTGGGAGGTGTAAAGCGAGAGTTTGAGTGGAGCGTTTTGGGTTGGCCGGGAATGATGTGCCTTGGCCAACCGCATGAGGAGATAGATGGGCCCGCGGTGGTCATGCTGGTATGTGGGACACCGCTAATCTAATCTGGGACCCTCCGTTCGTGCGAGGAGAAGATGGACGCTCGTGATGCTCAAAACCCTAGCTTTGGTTTTCAAAGCCGTGCGCCTCCTCTGTTTGGGTGACGATTTTGTCACGGCCAAACATTGTTAGTTTTAATGGATTGGTCGGTGTGTGGCGGTCACATGGTGGTTGTGTCGACATGCTCAGGGCCCTTTGAGTCTACATCTACACCCTCCATCTATGCTGCGAAGATGGATGGTTGAGACCGTTTTGCGGCACATGTAATATGCCGCAATCCCTAATTAGGGTTTTCCCGTCATAATGCTTGGTATGAACGGTTTCTTTTGGCAAGCTAAGGCAGCGGGTATTCCATACCATGCTTGGGGGTGATGGAATTGATCTGCGGTCGTCCAATCATGCTTGTGGAGTTGGATGACTGCGATCAGATCATATCTGGCAAGCTGAGGCCGTAGGTATTCCATACCATGCTCGGGGGTGATGGAATTGATCTGTGGTCATCAATCATGCTTGTGGAGTTGGATGATTTGCGATCGAGATCATATACAGCAATTTGAGGCCGTGGGTATTCCATACCATGCTCAGGGTGATGGAATTGATCTGTGGTCATCCAATCATGCTTGTGGAGTTGGATGACTGCGATCAGATCATATCGGCAAGCGAGGCCGTGGGTATTCCATACCATGCTCGGGGTGATGGAATTGATCTGTGGTCATCCAATCATGCTTGTGGAGTTGGATGACTGCGATCGGGATCATATCCGGAGAGCGATACGGTCAAGTCCGGATGCTCAATCGGGCTAGTATAACACACCGAGAGGGTCTCAATCGGGCTAGTATAACACACCGAGAGGGCTCGGGCTAGTATAACACAGAGAATCGGCACATGTACGGGTATTTCGTACATGGTTTCATTATAGTGTTTGGAGGTTCGTGTTACTCTGTAAGAGTAATACTCAGTCGTCATGCCACACTGATAATGAGTACAGGAAATACAAGGCTGATATGGAATTCACAGGAAGGGATTGTTGCTACATGCTCCAACCTGGAGGAATTTCACGTATTCACGGAATGGGATTGTTGCTACATGCTCCATTCTTGGTGAATTAAGTGAGGAGTATCCGTCACTTATAAACGGCTTTATCTTTTACAAGATGTCAGCGCATGATTTTACGGTTTTTCACAAATTTAACCTTAAACGAAAATCCACCATCAACACACACACAACTTATCAGTCAAAGTGACAATACATTTCAGATCTTTAATTAAACATGCTAATGAAATCAAGTTACAGTGAAGATCAGGAACATATAAAACACGATATAATCTCATATTGTCTCCAAACAACATAGTGCCTTCACATGGAGCAATTGTGCATGTCCCGTTCGGAAGTTTTACAGAAGTAAAACATATTTGATATGTTCTACGCAAAAACTCTTTCCTTCCTGTCATATGCCTTGAAGCCCCCTGTATCAAGTATCCATTTACTAGAAATCTTTTCCTTCGAACCATCCTTATTCGGAGAATTAAGCATATTCACAATAGCTTCCCACTGTGCATCAGTGAGAGTATTATCAAGTGGTACTGGATCTTTTGATGTAAGATAGCTTCCATTTGAATTCACATCAATATTCATAAGTGCGGTATTAACAACAACTTGTCGAACTTGTTTATAATTATCGTCATTTTGTTTCACTGTATTACGTACATCCTTCAAATCATATGGATACGATGATTTCGCCGGTAAAATTGAATCAATTTTAGGTTTACCATAAGTAGTCGACTCTTCCCATGCCATGATGCTAATAGAGATTAACTTCTGATTTTTTTTTTTTTTTTTTTTTAATTATTTCGATCCTGGCTCGGATGCCATGAAATGACAAGGTCGAGAAGATTTCTTATTATGAAAGCTTGAAGATACAATGCGGTTCTATGTGACTTAATAGGGAGAAAACCCAAAAGCGAATTTACACCAAAATAAAATCTTTCCTAACTAACAGATATGCTAACCATATATACAGTATATAATATATACGTATCTCTCAATAATTTGGTAAAACTAATAAGGCATACCTTCATGACTAATCAAGCATCCCTACCTTTTGAAGGTAGATATCCGTGTAATAGAGTCTCCCATTTTTTATTGAGATAAATGCAAAAATAGTTTTATTTTCCGAAGTTACTCTATATCTAGTCCAAGACACCCAATTCCACATCTTCTAATGAGTACAATTGAAACTGGGTATTGCATCTCTCAGAATCGCATTTCAATTACACTAAAACAAACTATAACTAACCAATATTCCAGTGTATAATTCCATTTAAAAGCTTGTCACTGTTCTCAGAAAAGACAGAAACATGAGGATTTTACCATGTTAATATATATTGTTATAAGACATGTTTCCAATATTTTCCCATGAATTTGAACCAAATTTTACTAAACCCAAAATTCTGAAGGAGTGTAGCTCTCGTTCACTGTCCAGTATTTATATTTCATGTTTCATTCTACCATGTTGGTCACATTGTTCAACTTCGACCCTGAGAAAATTCCCCTTTGACCCAGGAATCCAAGATGCACACATGGTCATCCAAAATGTTTAGTGGTGTAAACAGAGTCTAAAAACCTAGTTCTATTTACCAGTGTACTGTATTAGGGTTTACTGCTCCTACTTATACTCATATGGCCTCTCTCTCTATCTCTTCTTTTTTTGTTTCACGCCGTCTCAAAAATGATAACAACCTCGGAACTCAGATCATGGCTTTTGATATTGTTCATCATCATCGATGACAACATGAATATAATTATCATAATGATTTCTCCTCTCAAAAGATCATCATCGATCACTTCCCCACTATCTCCGTGATGGCTCTGGCTCGTCCATTATCTGACCACAAACCAATCCGGCTCTCTTGTTCTTTGAAGATTGGGGAGCTCCTTCATTTCGTTGTGAAGCAATGTGGTTTCTCGAACCTTCTCTCTTGCCTCTGATTAAGCAATGGTGGACTAGCTTTGAATGCTCGGGTTCAGCTGGGTTTATTATGGCTAAAAAACTTCAGTTCTTAAATCAGCAGTTCAGATTCTCTTCAGTTCTTAAGCGATCGTAAGTATATCATGATGGTTCCACAC
>JAJJWW010014490.1:0-37306 GCA_023531295.1 Papaver armeniacum
AAAATTCCTTATATACCTTTTGAAAAGAAGTTAGTCGTTACAAATAAGAGAGGAAAAATTCTCACGCATGGACAACCTTTTGTCGAAAACAAACTTTGTCGTAAAACAACTTTTACTTTAAGTAGAAAAACAGCTTTCCTTTTTGTCACCAAAAACACTTTTACTTTGCGTAAAAACAAACTTTTGCTTTTGTCACTGAGACAACTTTAAGCAAAAACAACTTTTGCTTTTGTCGTTGTATCCTCACGCGCAGGAGAAGATTTTGTCAAAACAAAAAATCTGAGTGAGATACACGTTTGAAAAATTTCAGCAAAAAGATAGGTCTGTGCACCCGCACCCGACCTGGACGGCGGCGCGTATGGGAAAGGCTACCTTTCCATAGTCTAGGTCTTCCCCTCACACAAAAGTGTGTAGACCCAAGTGAAAACTACAGCCACACCCATTCTTACACAATTTCCTACTATGAAACCGACGTCCACAAAAACTCATGGGCGCACCCAAATTCGCGTTGAAAATTAGGCGCAGCCCGTAGTTTTCTAAATTCCCGTTTCTTCTTTTTATTTCCAAGTGTAACCTCGTTCCGGTTCTCGGTTTCTTTTATACTCAATTCCATTCGAAACCTAGTTTCAACATTAGTAGTTTGTGTCAATGGAGATTTATGTGAATCGATACGAATCGATGAAGATCATCATAAATAGTTAAACCAGAAGATTAAATTATCGAAATGATCGTAGATAAGTTTTTCTATCGTTATCAACTTTTTTGTTTTCCTTTAATGATTTTACGATTTCAAAGATTTAAAAATTTGATTACAACTCAATTTTTGATGTAGTAAATATCTAATCTCGATCTCTTTGAGAAAAATAGTTCCAAAATGTAGCATTTTTTTTCTAGGGTTCTTGGCTGAAATTTGATTTATCTTCCAATGTATTATCTTTATCGAAAATATATCTTCATATTTAAATTCAGGGCATCTAAATCTCTGTTACCCGTAGAATTAATTTGAATTTGATGAATTTTTAATTTTCGAGGTTATCGATTTTTGTTTTTTTGAATTTTTGTAAAGATTAAATTTGATTGATTAAGTGGTTTTGTGTTTTAGGCGAAGAGAAATGCAATGACAAATGTGATATGGATAGATCATTACCAACTAAATACGAAGATGTATCTTTGATGCTATTATCGTTGAGGTTTGACTTGTTTAAAGGTATATTCCCAACCTTCCTCTACTCGTTTCCGCATACGACAATGATTAATGTTTTTGTTAGTAATATCTTTCTATTTCTTTAATTAATCTGTGAATTTGTGGTAAAATGTGGCAGTTCGACTCAATTAGAAACATGTGTTCAAACAAAATATAGATTTTGATGTATGTCTTAGGTAGTGGAGCCTAGATATTACTATGACGCACTACCACGTTGTGCAATGGTAAACATCCATGAATATTTTTAAAGAATCAAGTAATGTGAATATTGGTCCTGCTGTACATGATTTCATAATACTAATAGGATGAATAGTTACATGTACAGCCAGTAGGAAAGAGTAATACACTTAACCTAGAGGTAATGGCAGAGTATAGTGTATAGACACGGGAGTGTGCTTGTAAAGACTTTTAATATGTATATTGAATTACAGTAAATAGAGGAAAACCTATTTGCATCTCTGATTAGTTCTGCATGCTTCAGGTCAAGGGTCGTCTCTTAAGGGACTTTTTATCCCATCAAACTGATACTATTAATCTTTTCAGTCGTTTAATGCGCGTGAGCTTACCTTGTACTCTAGTTGGTATTTATTGCTCAATTATAATGCCCTCTTCATTAACCGGCTACTGAAACTTGTCAATAGTAATTCTGGTGTGAACATACTGTAACTGGAAACAATGCGAATTATATTTTTTTACTCTTTTTTGCACATATATCGTGTTGGAGTAAGACACTTCTGAGAAGCAAAAAACCATATCATTATATGTTCTTCACATCCTAGTGTTGTGTAGCTGCAGGGGATTAAAGGAAAGGGGGAGGCACACTTCAAAGTAAATGACAATGGATCCAAATGATATAAGGAGGAAGTCCCCAATTACAAAAACATTTAATTTAAATTAACATGATCAAGTAATTGTACTTTTCATATTGTAGCGTAAAGACTTATCAAAAGATTTTCCGTGAGTTATACTTTTTTTTTAGTGGTTGCATAATTTGTTATGCAAATACAAAAATTACCGCATAAAATTTTATGCATTCAAAAATGGTTGCATAACGATTAGTCACATTTTAGTTACAATCGAAATAAAATAATGACCGCATAATCTTGTATGCAACTACAAGAACAATCGCATAACTGCTATGCATCCTAGAAAATGGATGCATAATTTGTTATGTAGCTTGACAAAATGATCGCATATTCCATTATGCCATTTTTCTTTTGCTGATATTCAATTCAATTTAAAAATGATTGAATAATTTTTTATGTACCTTTGAAAGTGCTTGCACAACATGTTATGTTTTTTCGGATGGTTACATAATGTTATGCCCACCTTTTTTGTTAGCGTTGAAATAGGAAAACGACCGCATAACTGCTATGCCAGAATAATGGATGCATTACTTGTTATGCACCATCGTAAATAGATGCATAAGTTATCATGCATCAGAAAAGATGGGTGCATAATTCATTTATGCTAGTTAACACTTAAATCAACAAAAGAAAAATAGTTGCATAACCTATTATGCAACTACAAAAATTACTGCATAACCTCGTTATTGTAATCGAAAAAATGAATGCATAATTTGTTATTCATTTTGTTTTGTAGAAATGTTAATTTTTAGATCTATACATGTTTTTAGTGGTGCATAATCAAATTAGTGGATGCATGAACCAAAATATGATTGCACAATGTGTTGCGCGTCTTTTGTTGTGACTGCATAATGTATTGTGCATCATTCTTTTTGTTAGAATGTTAATTTTTAGGCATATACATCGTTTTAGTGGTTGCATAGCCTAACTAGTGGATGCATAATCCAAAATATGGTTGCATAATTTGTTATGCATCCTTTGTAGTGTCACCAGATAATGTTATACATCCTTTTATGGTGGTCGTAAGCACAGTAAAGTATCCAGCTTTTGAATTTCCACCATAAAATGATAATCACCTCCCGATTTTTTCGTAAAAAATTTGAATTTGATATTGTTGTTTGTGCCCGTTTTGTAGAGATTTTTAAAAGCTTTCCAATGAGATAAAATTTGTAAAATTCCAAGGCACGGTTTTTTAGATGTGTTATATTCCGAGTTATGCGGACTCTTTACTAATGCAGATAGAAATCGAAATTTCTTCCTCTTATAAGTAAATACACTAAGGGTAACTTTGTCTTGTTACTATCTTTTTATAATTTTGAATTTGAATAATTATGGGTGATTTGCATTTGAAAATATTTTGGGCTAGCCAATAAGAATAATATTTCTTTTGGGCCTTAGCCTAATTTTTCCAAGACCCAAAGGGCCCTTTAGGCAAAACCATGGTATTTAAGTCTAAAACTCTTAAGATTTTAGTCTATGTGGGACTATTGTTTTATCTAATCAAAATGAGAAAACAACTAGTGGGCAATAGGTCTAGGGATCAAGTCTTGGTCCATGCTTTTCAAAACCCGTTTTTTCTAACGTCTTTGATTGTCTCCTATATCCGAAGCTCAGCATCATGTCTATCCCCCAGTAGGCCAGATGACAAACTCTAGGTTAGAAATTCGATTCGAGCCCCGCGAGCGTTTCCAAAACAACAGATAAAAACATCATACATTGATATTTGCTATCCATATCCCAGATTCAAATAAAGACTAACCAAGAAAAACAATACTTCTAGGTACGCCACAGTTTAATGTTTTCAGTTTTTTGTCCCTACAATTTTTAAGCAGTATTGCATGATGCATTTGTAACAAGAGATTACTTCCCATCAACAAGAAGCAAACTATTTAAAGCTACCAAGTGAAACTTTAAGGACACGTTCACTAAAAGCATTCAAATACAGTCCATAAGTAAAATGGAAATTGAATCATATGAATGGAAATTTAGTGTCTCTGAGACGGAGACTAATCCACTTGTATTTTTGAAGTCTATTTAAACTATTTTCTTATTCTGTAAATTTAATCTGTCAGTAAGAACCAATGAAACAAGCTTCTCTGTTTGAAGCTCTTTCAAGTTGTTGGCGTCCAAAAGTATCTACTTTGGAAGTGGAAGTTGAAAAAACGGTTCCCTAGCTCACTTCCAGTTCTCTCTTCTTCGGTGCGCGAGTGAAATTACATACAAATCACAATGGAGGCGGGCAAACTGACCTTGCAAAGTTTCCAGCTACTTATGCATCAGCTGATTCTTCTGGATTCAGGTTAGACAACGTACTCTCTAGTGGCTGGTGAAGGTGTTCAATATGTAAGAGTTGTAACCAATTATTTACAGGGTACAAAATGCAAATTGTTTGTAGTTACCAGAGTAGGTGGTGCATGGTGCAAAAAGGCAAAGGAGACGAGAGTTGTGATAGCCGACTGAACTTATGGTAAGAGCCTAACAACAATGGTGATTTCAGCAAAAAGACTTTCGAACAAATCCTTGTTGCTCTAACAAGAAAGGTGATTTCAGGAGCTCAAGAAAACTTTCTATTATCATGATCTTTGCAAGCTAACAATAATACTGATCTTCTGATTCAGATTGTGTTTGCCAGTGAAATATCTTCTTGTTTTCAAATCTGTATCCAAACTTTGGTTTATACTTCTCTGATTCATATTCATTACTTAATCTTCAGGCACTTCCTTGATCACCTTGTGCTGAGCCCTCAAACTTCTCCTTGAGCAATATCTCAGCCATCCACTCCCGAAACTCTCTCTGCTTCAACTTTTTATCTGAATTTGACCAACAGAACACCAAGCCAGAGTCATCAGTGCATGAACCTATTGACGACCCACCGACTTTGCTACCAAAGCATTAAAAGAGCAAACCCTTAAGAAAAATACACAACCCCTAAGCAAATGAAATAAACACCACTCAATGACCACATAAATGCTCAAGGGATACTCAAAAGCAACAAAAAATGAAAATGCAACATGTATTGTTTTCCGCGGCAAGAATTCCACCTCAACAAGAAAGCCGAATTTCTCAAGTGCAACATTTTCTTTTATTTTGACATATAAGAGCACTCTTAACCTGACTATTGTCGTCCAGATATTGGTTAGCAAAACCTATTGAAAGATGATCATAAGTATTTAATCGAGTAACTAGTACTGTTAACCAGTTAGAATACTTTAAGAGTAATGTTTAATTCAACGTCAACACAATAACGGAGATGTTTACATTCCTAATTCTAGTATTTTGACCTAACAGTAACTACTTCTACTGGTGCAAGTATAAAAATACTCTCTGCCATCCGCTAAGAATCAAATTAATTGAAGAAGAATTATTCAAACTGACACACGAAATGCACACAGTCTATAAATCCATTAATCCACCGTTTGCTTCAAAGTTTTCCTGGTTTTCATAGCTAACATTGATGCTCTAGAAATTTAGCACTGATTATTATCAGACGACCAGAAATTGGAGATATTGGAGATCCCGAAAAACAGACATATGCCACGAATTGAATAGAATAGAAAAAAGGAAAATTTACCATCTGGGACTTCTTTGCCAGGAAGGATGATATTTGTCCTCCGTGAAAAATAATCCTCTGAAGACCTTTTTTCTGCCCAATGATCTGCGGAGAAACGCTTTCCTGTTGTGCCAAACATTCGGCAAATCTGCCCCTAAAAGTTTTCTCCATTATTCCTACTGCAGCAGCATCAACCAAATACTATTCCATGAGGAAAAAAACTAAGAAATCAATTGAACAAACAAAAATAAAAAAACAATGATTTAGAGTATAGAAATTTACGAGTTGGGTGGTGTCTGCGGATCGTGAACTCGCGAGTATTCTGCGGATCCGTGAACTTTGCTTCTTCAGAAGATGAAGAGCAACCTTGTGAAATTGATAATGAACCAATTCTCTCCCTTAATTCTGATGCAGAAGAAGAAACTTCCGTCGCCATTTGTAAACCCTAGTTTCCTTTCCCACTTTTTCTCTTCCTGTTTTTCTACAAATAAAGAACAGCTTTCCTTTCTTCACCTCAATCAATATTACTCCCTCCCTCCCCTACCTAGTTTAAAATTTTGTCCCACCCTATTTCATTAAACAAGGGAATATTTCTAAAATTATCCTTTTGATTGATTATCGTTAACATAAGAAATGTATATAATTTGATATCCATGTTTATAAGGTGTTTTAAAATGCTTTCCAACGGTACAAAGTTTATATAAATAAATTTCTTGTGATTTACCTTATGCAAAAACACGTGTCACCGATTATCTCGACTCTTATCTTTATAACACGTGTTAAATTTTATCTTGCAATGGATATAACTTACACGCTCTTCCTTTTTTCTTTTTTTTTTTTATATGTAAATAAAAGAGTGCATGAAATTTTGGGAAGTCCTCGTGTTGATTATGTTTTTCGACTTTCAGAAACCCTAAAAATGCTTTCCCAAAAAAATTATTATTTTTCTTCCATCAATGGTTTTTCACTTTTCTATGAGCGGCTAATTAGCGTTCATAGGTTCAGCTTGGCTTTGAAACACTATAATCCATATCTAGTCTACTATCGGAGTCTTGATTCAAGATTATGGTATGGAGTTGATTTAGATGAAGAAAGTGTCACGGGGTCAAATCTTTTATTCTTTAAAAATCTGTTTTCCTCTACATCACTGAAGGAAGTTTTTCATTTTTGATGTATGTGAAATTTTTACTTATGAACTTGTCATTAGCAAAGAAAAAATTGATCTTACTAGTACTTAGAGCGTATATTCCTTTATAGCCCAGACCACATGTATCACGATGTTCTTTACATGCTCCCAGCATAGTGGATAATTTTGTAGAGCTAGTGTTAAATATTTTCAGATTCTCTTCCAGTGATTTGATCTTATCAGGAGCAGCAACAAGATCATCCTCCAATTGTTTTTCTCTGGATAAAAGGCTGATTTCTATCGTTAAAACATTTTTTTTGAGAGTCATATCTTGATTCAGTTCGCAAGTCTTTCTTTCAACACAAAGATATATTGACGAAGATTATCACATTCATAATTCTTTGAACGCACATCTTCTTCACAATCTTTAAGAATATATTGTAAGAGTTTGTACCAAAATCATATCCCTTAAAGAGTTTTCTCAGTTTCCTATTTTCTTGACAAATAGGAGTTAGATATTCAACCAAGCAAGATATTGACTTATTTTTATTTATGAGATGGTCAAAAAGCTTGATATATTGTGAGACTTCCTCATCAAGATCTTGTCCCTCTTCTGAATCAATTTCATCTGAAAGATCATCTAACTGTTCATCTAGGCATTTTCTCAGTCGAATGCAATTTCAATCGATGGAGAAGATATGAGAGATTTCTTAGGAAACTCGAGACTTTAAACCAAATCAGAGTGCTTCTGAACTGTTGTTGCGTTATTAGAGATAACACTACTGTCCATAGAGTCGGATCGCTACAAACACAGACTTATAAGGTCTTAAGCGTGTTTTGCTGTTGTAATACCAATTGAAAAAGCGGGGGTCTGACAACACACCCAATAAATCGCTTAGCAATCTGTATGGACTAACTCCAATATACTTTCAAGAGAATAAAGTAGACAGTTAAGAAAAGTATATCAAAGAGTTATATCTCAATTTCTCAATTCAATCTGCAATCAAATAAATAAAAATTTAGAGCCCGATTGAAAATACGAAATAACTTGGACGGTATCAAAAACCAATATCCAAGTGTCAATCAGTTTAATCAACAACCAAAGGTTGGATTCATAATTGATTGAAATTACACACAATCTGTGATATTTCAATTATATAAACAAATATAATGCGGAAAAGAAATTTAACACAAACACCAGAAGTTTCTTAACGAGGAAACCTCAAATGTAGAAAACCCCGAGACCTAGTCCAGATTTGAACACCACATTGTATTAATCCGCTACTGTGCACTAGCCTAATCCAAGTTAACTTGACGGGAATGTAGTTGAGCCCTAACTAATCTCACACCGATCAAGGTACATGTGCGCTCCTTACGTCTCTCGAATCCCAAAGATGAGTCTATGCACTTGATTCCCTTAGCTAATCTCAACCACAACTAAGAGTTGCTACGAACCAAAATCGAAGACTTGATATACCAACTGCCTCACATAAAAAGTTTATTGAATAGATAAACTGCCTCCCACAGATATACCTATGAGTTTTGTTCTGTCTTTTGATAAATCAAGGTGAACAAGAACCAATTGATATACCTGACTTATATTCCCGAAGAACAACCCAGAAATATCAATCACCTCATAATAATCTTAATCGTATGTTATAGAAACAAGATCCAAACACGAAACTACAAATAAAATAGTTAGGTCTGGCTTCACAATCCCAATGAAATCTTCAAGTCGTTGACCTACAGGGTTTTAGAAAAACCTAAGGTTAAAGGAGAATCGACTCTAGTCGCAACTACTATCATATAAGAGGTGTGGGGATTAGGTTTCCCGCTTGCAATAGTTCTCCCTAATATAGGCTTCAAATCGTGGTTTGCAGGCAATGTTACCTTGGTAACAAAGTATTCAATATTCATCGTTAGATGAAAACCCGATTATACTTAAGCTAATATCTTTCAACCATTAGATCAAACTTAGCTTGTTACACACAAATGAAAAGTGAATTCATTTAGATTTGACTAACCGTACCTAAATGTGTACACCTTGGTGGCTCAACAATAGTTAACCGAAGTTAGCCATATGAACACTTTCATATCATCCTTATTCATCTTAACCATAACTAGTTCAAATGACTCAAATGAAACTAGTTCTAGAGTTGTTCAATTGTTTATATTCTCATAGAAGTATACAAGACACAATTGAAGCAAAATCGATTTTGATTCACTCAATCAATTCATGAATATTATAGCCACGGTTTGCAAAAGATTGCATTCCTTATTATATGACTATATTAGCTCATGAACAAACCGATTTTAGAACATAAGTGGTACGCAAACCTAAGGAATGCAAACGGGTACGCATACCTAAGTGGTCGGACTAAGTTTGGGTTTTCCACTACGCGAACGATTTCGCATACCACCAAACTCAGTAAAGTCCCGAAACTTGAATCTCACGCCAGTACGTGTACCGGTATGCGTACTTAGTTCCCGGACCTCTACTAAACCAATCAGTACGCATACGGGTATGCATACCATGGTTCACGGACTTGGAATAACTTGCAACATCTAACATACAAGTACGCATACTGTTCTATATCCAATCATGGTTATTTGTCCTAAACTCCCATTTCAATAATTGAAACATTCTCGTAAGACTAAAATAGTTGTTCCCACACAAAACTTATCCCATTTCAATAGCTTCAAAGTTCATATCCTTTTCAAAGTGAACTAATGATCAATACGAAACATTCCGAGTCTATATCAAATGACTGTCTCACACAAATGATGTAAGATATTACCAGGTGATTTTCACATGACTTTCGTCAAGAATATAAGATGAACTTGGTTAAAGCGAAAGCTTACCAACATATATTTCGAGAAATATGTAAGCGAGTTAGACCCAACTTGAAATATTATATGTGTATAATCAAAATCTATTTAGTTATATGATTTTTGTCTCAAATAGGAGATAGAGTAGATAGGCTTTTGAGTGATATGTGAGTTCAAGTTCAAAAGCGGGGTCTAACAACCACACCCAATATTTCGATTAGCAATCTGTATGGAATAACTCTACTATACTTTTAAGAGAATCAACTAGACAGTTCGATTCAATCTTTATAAAAATTATATCAAGGAGTTAATATCTCTATATCTCGATTTGATCTATACTCAAGAAAATAGAAATCGTGAGTCTTTATCAAATACAAGAGAGATATAAACTTGGATGGTACCAAAGACCAATATCCAAGGATCAATCAATTTCAATCAACAACCAAAGGTTGGATTTCACAATTGATCGATACAATGCACAACCCGTGATATTTCAATTATATAACAAAATATAATGCTGAATAGTAAATAACACGAGACACCATGAGTTTTGTTAACGAGGAAACTGCAAATGCAGAAAAACCCCGGGACCTAGTCCAGATTGAATACCACACTGTATTAAGCCGCTACAGACTCTAGCCTACTACAAACTAAATTCGATCTGGATCGTAGTTGAACCCTAATCAATATCACACCGATTCAAGGTACATGATTAGGCTCCTTACGTTCTTCTCGATCCCAGATACTACACACTTAATTCCCTTAGCTCGATCTCACCCACATCCAAGAGTTTCTACGACCCAAAGTCGAAGATTTTAATAAACAAATCAGTGTCACAGGAAAAAGTCTACGATAATAAATAAATTTGTCTCTCATAGATAAACCTACAAGTTTTGTTCCGTATTTTGATAAAATCAAGGTGAACAAGAACCAATCGATGACTCGGACTTATATTCCAGAAGAACAGCCTAGAATTATCAATCACCTTGTAATAATCTAAATCGTATGATAGCGAAACTAGATATTGTGGAATCACAAACGATGAGACGAAGATGTTTGTGATTTCTTTTTATCTTGCCCTATCGGAGATATAATCTCAAGTCAATTATTCAATTGAACTCGCAGACGATAGAAAATGTCAAGATCATATCGCTCAACTACAAGAGAAGTAGTTTCGTTCGGCTTCAAAATCCCAATAAAGTCTTTAAGTCGTTAACCGACAGGGTCTTGAGAATAAACCTACGGTTCAAGGAGAATCGACTCTAGCAAACCAACTAGTATCACACATGAGGTGTGGGGATTAGTTTTTCGCAGTTGCTAGACGTCTCCTTATATAGTTTTCAATTCAGGATTTGCAATCTAAGTTACCTTGGTAACAAAGCATTCAATATTCACCGTTAGATGAAAAACTGACTTATCCAAGCTAATATGTTTCAACCGTCAGATCGAAACTTAGCTTGTTACATACAAAAATGAAATGTATTCATTTAGGTTTGAGTAGCCGTACCTAAATGTGTACGCTTAGTCGGTTCACAAATAGTTAACCAATGGTTAACCATATGAGCACTTTCATATTAACTATATTCATATTTCTCATAACTAGTTCAAATTACTCATAAGAACTAGTTCAATAGTTGTTCAATTACTTAGGTATTTATACATAGACACAATTGAAACAAAACCGGTTTGATTCATTTGAATCAATTCATGAACAATGTAGCCACAGTTTGCAAAGATTGCATTCATTATTGATTTATTGTTTAAGTTCATGAACTTCCGATTTGAGAAATATAACCAATTTTAGGTACGCGTGACGGTACGTGTACCATAGCTTCCGGGACTTGAGTTTGAAAACTCACAGAAATTTTTGGTTTGAAAACTTCCATGGGTAAGCGACGGTACGCATACCTAGGTGACTCGGTTTCAGTTTGCAAACATCACAACCTCAAAGATAAATTTTCGGTATGAAAACTTCCGCCAAGCACGCGTACGGGCACACATACCTAACCCGTCTTCTTCACCAATACCGCATGCACACATATGCACACACTTGGTTTCCGCACATGGATTTATACACTAATGTGAGAACACACTATATATGCTTATATCCATAGTTGGTTACGTAATCTCAACTTTACATTCCAATCATTGAAACATTCTTCTATAATGTTATAATATATAGTCGTTAGACATAAAGAATTGACTATCGTCATCAATGCTATTTTCAAGATTGAAATTCATCATGACTTTCATCACGGGTAAAGATGTAAATGGTTAAAACAAAAGATTACCAACACGTATTTCGATAAAAAGATAGGCGAGTAAACTCGGCTCGAAATAGCAAATGTGTATGTATGAAAACTATCATATTATACGACTTTTGTCTCAAGAGTAGGAGATAGAGTAGATAGACTTTTGAGTGACAGATGAGTTCAAGTCTCCACATACCTTTTGGTCGGATGAAGTTCTACGGTTTCTTGAGTAGTTCTTCGTCTTCATAAGATAATTGCCATGGAGTCTGGAGCTCAACTATTCCTAACTGTCCTAGACCGAGACTTAGTCATAAGTAAACTAGAAATCAAGACATATAGTTTTCATCACTAATATTGACAAACATGCTTGAGATAGCAACGCATGTGAGTTCGACCGAGCAATGCTCTAACAAAGTCTTCACATACCTTTTGTTGATGAAGTTCTAGAAGCTTTCCTTAGTAGTTCTTCGTCTTTGATCGATGAACGCCGATAAGTGTAAAGCTCAACTACACTTTCTATCCTAATCCGAGACTTAGCTATAAGTAGACTAGAAATCAAGACTTATAGTTTTGGCGGTTAAACTTGACAACAATCTTGAGATACCAACGCTTGCGAGTTCGACCGAGCAGTGCTCTAACAAGCCTTTCCAATGACTTTTATGATCAAGCAGCCTCAGAGGTAACCTACACTGATTACTTGAAATATTTTGATAATGAAAATGATAAAATCCCATGATCCCAATGGTCCATCTAGCTAGTGCACTTAATGCGAATCTAACCCTTTTTACAAGAACAATCACATGCAAAGGGATGCATATATGTGATTTTTTTTTTTTTGTAAAGAGATCTACACCTGGCTAGATGTGTTAGAGCATTGCTCGATCGAACTCGTATGCGTTGCTATCTCAAGCATGTTTGTCAATGTTAGTGATCAAAACTATAAGTCTTGATTTCTAGTCCACTATAGCTAAAGTCTAGGACTAGGATAGAAAGTGTAGTTGAGCTCAATAGCTCCATGGAAATCATCATACAAGACGAAGGACTACTCAAGGAACTGGTGGAACTTCACCGACTAAAAGGTATGTGGAGACTTGAACTTATCTATCACTCAAAAGTTTATCTACTCTATCTCCTATCTTTGAGACAAAATTCGTTTTGCTATATAGACTTTGATTATATACATTTGCTATTTCGAGTCGAGTTTATCTCGCCTATCTATTTCTCGAAATATGTGTTGGTAAGCTTTCGCTTTAGCCAAGTTCATATTTGCCCAGTGACAAAAGTCATGATACGGTTCAATCACTTTGAAAATTGCTTACTTTGACGAAAAATAGTTTGTGAATAACAACTATATAATAACGTCCTCTAAGAATGTTTCAATGGTTGAAATGAGAGTTTAGATTATATAACCAATAGTGGATATAAGCATTGTGTGGCAACATATATATGTATAAGTCCTATTTCCTTGATCACAAAGTTTGTGAACTTTGTTGATAAAGAGAACAGGAATAGTGGCGTGAGCTAAGTCCGCGAACCGGCGGAAGTTCTTGAACCGATAAAATCTGCCGGAGTTTGTGAACTCCTTCTGGGAACTTAAGTCCGTGAACTAAGTTTGCGAACTTGAGTTGGTTATATCTAAAAACGATTGTTTGTAAACTTATACATTTATTATAACTAAGGAATGCAAATTGCAAATCGTGGCTATAAAGTTCATGAACCTATTCGAGTGAATCAAATTGTTTTTGCTTCGATTGTGTCTTGTATAGTACATAAGATTTCCTTGCAATTGAACAACTCTCTAACTAGTTCATTTGAGTCATTTGAACTAGTTATGGTGAAGAAGAATATGGTTGATATGAAAGTGCTCATATGGATAACCATTTGGTTAACTATTGTTGAACCAACAAATGTACATGTTTAGGTACGGTTACACAAACCTAAAATCGTGTGTTACATTTGTGTGTAACAAACTAAGTTTTCGATCCAACAGTTGAAAGGTATTAGCTTGAATCTAATCAGGTTTTCATCTAACGGTGAATATTGAATGCTTTGTTACTAAGCTAACATTGATTGCAAACCCTGATTTCAAAGACTATATAAGGCAGAACTCTAGCAACGGGAAACCTAATCCCCACACCTCCTGTGTGATACTAGTTGTATTAGCTAGAGTCGATTCTCCTTTAACCTTAGGTTTCTTCTTGAAAACCAGGTTAACGACTTAAAGACTTCATTGGGATTGTGAAGCCGCACCAATACTACTTTTCGTAGTTGTGTGATCTGATCTTGTTGATTCTATCGTGTTGAGTACAATTGTAACGATTGGCTTGAGATTAATATCTCCGAAAGGAAAGATATAAAAGTAGTCACAAACATCTTCGTCTCATCGTTTGTGATTCCATAATATCTTCTTTCGCCGCGTCGATTAAGATTATTGTGAGGTGATTGATAATACTAGTGTGATCTGATCTTGCTTATTCTATCGTGTTGAGTACAATCGTAACGATTGGCTTGAGATTAATATCTCTGATAGGAAAGATATAAAAGTAGTCACAAACATCTTCGTCTCATCGTTTGTGATTCCACAATATCTTCTTTCACCACGTCGATTAAGATTATTGTGAGGTGATTAATAATACTAGGTTGTTCTTCGGGAATATAAGTCCGGGTTATTTATCAAAAGATAGAACAAAAACTAATAAGTTTATCTGTGGGAGAAAAATTTATTTATTTTGTAGAATTTTCTATGTGATACAGATTTGTTTATTAAAGTCTTCGACTTTGGATCGTAGAAACTCTTAGTTGTGGGTGAGATCACCTAAGGGAATCAAGTGCGTAGTATTTTGATGGGATCAAAGACGTAAGGAGCGCAACTGTACCTTGGATCAGTGTGAAATTGATTGGGGTTCAACTACAGTCCGGGCCGGGGTTAGTTTGCGGTAGGCTAGTGTCCAGAAGCGGCTTAATACAGGTGTGTGTTCAATCTGGATTAGGTCCCGGGTTTTCTCGCATTTGCGGTTTCCTCGTTAACAAAATTCGGTGTCTTTGTTATTTTTATTCCGCATTATATTTTGTTATATAATTGAAATATCACAGGTTGTGCGTTTGAATCAATCAATTGGAAATCCGACCCTTGGTTGTTGATTGAAATTGATTGATCCTTGAACATTGGTCTTTGGTACCGTTCAAGTGATTTCTCTTGTATTCAATTAGACTTGCATATTTCTATTTGCTTGAGAAAGAATTGAATCAAGAAAGAGAGATATAACTCTTTGATATACTTTATTAAGATTGAGTCTTGTTGATTCTCTTGAAAGTATATTGGATTTTGTCCATACAGATTGCTAATCGAAATATTGGGTGAGGTTGTTATACCCCCGCTTTTTCAAAATGTTTAACTTTACAACTGGGTCTCGAGATGAATCTTCGTATTCACATCATCATCATGTTAATAACATATCCTATTTGAGGAATTTGAATATGATGCTAGAGTATTTTCATTGGGATTTACCATTACCATTCCCTAAGAGATCTAGAATTACTGAAATCGATTTGAACCCCCATGATATCAACAATGAAAATGAAGAACTAAAGGAAATCAATGTTGTGAATTCTTCAATCACCGCAGTCATTCACCCTCACCAATGGTTCAAAGGAGAAACATCAAGCTCAAAAGGAAAGACATTGCAGATAATTGATATTAAAGACTCCATCAATATAGCAATACTATGATACTTATTGTGTGGACTACAATCAGAGCCTATGAGTTCCCTTTTCTTGGTTTTATATTCTTCCTTCTATTGTCCTGCATCTTGGTTAACTTATAGTTCTTGTTGTGTAATCATCCCTGCTTAGCTCTCTTTAATCTATATTGTCTTATCTTTTATATTAGTAGAGTCAGTATAGTCTTAAGTTACTTTCTACCTAATTCCTAATTTTAATTCACCCAGCTGCTAATTGCACCCCTCTCCAAGCCATTTTCTTTTGTGAATTCAAAGTTTAGTATACTTTAGTTTAGTGGCCTTATTTTTTATTAAATTTTAGTTTACTCAATTCTAATTCTTAACAAGTCTTATCTATATGATTTAAGGGCAGTAAACTAGTTAAAGCCACATTTCTTTGCATCCTAGAAATTTTCGTTTTCTCTTTTTGAGAAAAATAACTGTTTTTCTGTAATTGAGGTTAGTTCATTCATCTTCTTTAGTCTTTTTAATCTGTTTTTGTTTTCTTGCCATGAGTTCCAGATTCAAGTTCTCTTTCCAGTGTATTTTTTTCTACTATGCTAATTGCTTTGCCGTCTTTATTCCTATTGTAGAGTTTTGTTTTTTTTTTAAAAGAAAAAAAGAAAGAAAAGAAAAGCCCGACGATTGTTGTGTTATTAATTAATTTTGTCTTTAGCCTTGGCTTTTCTTTTCTATTCAATCATGAAAATCCTATCTGGAATGTCCATAGTATAGGGACCCCATGACTAAGGATCATCTAGTATATTTGTGTCAGTTCTACAAACCTGCCATAATTTTTTTAACCGAAACTAAGGCCACTTTGTCTTGCATGGATATGCTTCTTAAAAAATCTCACTTTCATGACTGATTCATAGTTACTTCTGTGGGAATAGCGAAAGGGTTAGCCATAGCTTGGCACAAAAACATATTGATAAAGTTAATTAATTCAAAACTTAATGTATGCCACTTTGAAATGACTCTAGGGAATAAGGAGATTTTAATTACTTGAGTTTATGGAGCAATAGAATCTCATGATAAAATTAAACAATGGTCATATATTTCTAAATTTTCTCTTCAGGTAAACAACCCTTGGTTATTAATTGGGGATCTAAATGTCGTGTTTGATCTGGAAGAAAAGCAAGGAGGAAATAAAGCATCTTCGAGTAGCAAATCTTTTATAGTTCAAACAATTGATTTTATGGGTCTGCAAGATGCGGGATACAAAGGATCACCTTTCAATTGGTCAAACAACAGATAGGGAGTAACAAATATATGTGAAAGAATTGATAAAGCCTTAATATCATACCATTGGATATGGAACTTTCCCAAACTCTAAGGTATTTCACTTACCTAGACTGGGTTCAAATCATACTCCTATTTATTTTAGATTTTAATCCCGAAAAGAAAAAAATTTTTACAAAACCATTCAGATGGATTAGATCTTGGTTATCCCAGCCAAATTTAACTTCTGTAGTTTCGGCTTCTTGGAGACTCCACTCAGATAATCATTCTAATATTGATCTCCATTCGAACCTTAAACGTCTTTCTTCAAATTCAGCTCACTGGAATTATGATATTTTTGGAACTATTCACAAAAATATAAGAAACCTAAACAACAATATATAGAGTATTCACAAATATGGTAATTGTTCTACAAACTTAGGGAAAAAAAACTGCAAGCGGAACTAGGAAAATGGTACGAAATAAAAACAATTACTATCACCAAATTTTATAGGGATAAATTCTTTCGTGAATATGATCAATACAAGAATACTTCCATGCATCAAATAGGAAAAGATCAATTCAATCAATCTTCTTAGGGAGCCATTGGGGCTTTGGTTATCTGATAGAGACCAAATCTACTATTTTCTTGTCAATCATTTTACCCAGGTCAGTGCCTCTTAAATCAACAATTATGATCTGGATCTTTCCAACATAATTGACCCTTGCATTTCTGAAGAAGAAAAATCCTCTTTATGTGAAATTCCATCGGAGGAAGAAATTTGGGCTACTATTTCAAATATGAATCGACGCGGAGCCCCCTGTCCGGACGGTTTTCAACCAGGTTTTTTTAAAGCTAACTGGGACATGTTGGGAAAAGATACTCCCTCCGTCCCACTATTAGATGACCTAGTTGAAGTTTGCACAATTCTTAAGGCAATGAATGAAATGAGTGTTTTTAAGTATTTTTTACAATTATACCCTTATGGATAATAATTTGTAAAATTTAGAAATCATTTATCTCTCAAACTATACCATAGATTTTCGTAAATCTTGTACCGTTGAAAATCATTTTAAAACACCTACGTAACGAGTATAAACATGAATATCAAATTATACATATTTCTTATGATATCGATAATCAATCAAAAGGGTAGTTTTAGAGATATCCCCTTGATTAGTGAAATAGGTCAACTAATGATGGACAAGATCTTAGACCAAGTAGGCCATCTAATGGTGGGACGGAGGGAGTATTATTTTTGCAATTCAAGATTTCTTTAAAACACGGATTTTTAACCCAGAATTCAATCATTCTTTTATGACTCTAATCCCAAAAATTACCACTCCTCAAACCCCGGCGGATTTTAGGCTCATAAGCTTAAGCAATACTACTTACAAGATAATTTCTAAGATTTTAGCTAACAGACTAAAACCTATCCTAAACAAGATTATATCCCTCAACCAATCATCCTTTCTTCCGGGTAGACAGATTGTGAATAACATTATCATATCCCATGAGCTTATTCACTCAATGAGTATTTCAAAAGATAAGAAGGGTTACCTAACTCTTAAACTAGATGTCTCTAAAGCTTTCAATAGATTAGAGTGGGGATTCGTTAGTAAATCTCTTTTATCTTTTGGTTTCAATCCCTCTTTTGTAAATATTATCCTACAATCCATCTCAACCACTTCTTTCTCCAGTCCCCTGATCAATGGTTCTCCGAGGCTGACTTTCAAAATCTGTAGAGGTTTAAGACAAGGAGACCCGCTCTCCCCTTATGTATTCCTAATATGCATGGAAATTCTATCCAGACTCTTGGAAAAGGAAATTGTAGAAAAAATCTCAATGGTCTTAAAATCAATAAAGACAATCCAAATATTTCTCACTTTTTTTAGAGATGACGGGCTTCTTTTCAAAAGAGCTGATTTAGAAAAAGCTAAAAATTTATTACATTTTAGCAACTTTTAGAGACATAACGGGGAGAATGTTTAATTTTAAAAGTCGAGGATTTTTTTTAGCCGCATTCATCCAAGACATGGAAAAATAATCGATAAAATCTTAAAAGTCTAATTGATGACTAAAAATGAAAGATACCTGGGACTCCTCTCTTTTTTGATAAGAATACAAAGGAGAATTTAGATCCTCGTGCAAAGGTATTACTCAACTCTTTAAGGTTGGAAATCGAAACTCCTTTCTCAGGAAGGGAGGACAATACTAATGAAATATATTCTTCAAGCTTACCCTACCTATCAAATACAAGTTCTGGCACTGCCGAAAGAGACGTTAGATCAGCTGAACAAAATTCAAAGAAATTTTTGGTGGAACAAAGAGGGGTGAAAAACAAGGCGGTTTCTTAAAAGCTTGGACGGGTATATGCAAACCCAAATCTCAAAGGGGGATAGGAATTAAAAATCGCACGATTCAAGTTGGCTATTCTCACCAAACTAGCTAGTAAACTTATCTCTCAACTAGATCAATTACGGGCCAAACTTCTAAAAGAAAAAATATTTTCCAAACTCTAAACCTCTCTAGAAGTTTCTAGATATTCTAACCTTTCTTGGATTTGGACTAGCATCCAAAAGGGATTGAATCTTATAAAAGGTAACTTCGTGTGGCAAATTAAAAATGGGGAATCAACCAAAAATTGGGAAGAAAGTTGGATCCCCAATGAAGATATAATTCAAAAACCATCGGATAAAGGGGACCAAATTCCAAATATGGTAAAAAGCTAATCACACTAAAAAATACTTGGGATATTGAAAAATTAGATGATTATTTTAACTCCAAATATTAAAGGAAAAAATCCTTGCTATCTCGACTCAAAGCGGAGAAAAAAGATAAGATCAAGTGGAGGCATCACTCTTGGGGAGCTTTTTCAGTGAAAAATATCTATAATTTCATCATCAATCAGAACAAGATGATGACACTATATATAGTTTTCTATGGAAAAAATTATGTAAGATTAAATTAATTCCAATAATTAAATTATTCATTTGGAAATTAATTTAAAGCTTTACCAACTTCAACCGGACTAGAAGCACATATGAACAACATCTCTCATGGATCATCGGATATGTAACTCTTAGGTTCAAGAAAACGAATAACATTTTTTCAGATCTTACCCCTTTGCGAGAGCCATTTGCTTTGCTTTGTCTTTAAGCCGATTAACAACCTTACCTTCATTGACTCAATAAGTAAATGGATCAAAACTAGTTCGAGGTTTTGAATACTACTCAAATATCAGACAAAATTGCTACCATACTTTGGTTTATCGGAAGCAAGATGCTTAGTCGTATTTGAAATAAAATATCCAAACTCGATATTGTTGATAGGAGAAAATAAACAAATTCTTAGACTCAAAGATCTTTAATCACAATCTCGAGAAATCCTTTATATAGAAATTGAGTTTTATCAACTCCAAATTGGACATCCTTAAACACGGAGTGAATAATGTTCTGGACGCATCTTTCAAGAAAGAAGACCACTCAATGGGATTTGCGTTATCTTATATTCAGCTTATCAAGAAGAATTTATGCATATTGAAGCAGGCTCAGATAAAGCTACAATCGCAGTTCATGCAGAAGCAAAAGCATTGGTTAAAGCTACTTCTTGGTTGAGAGATAATATTTTATACACATGACCCTTCTTCTTGTGACTAACATCGGGATCTCCAATTCACTCACAAACCATTTCAAAGAGAGTTTTGCTTTCTTTTCCATTCAAAACTAATACACACATGTATTTCTTGGTATGTTTTCTTGCCCAATTCTTCGCCTCAATAGGAAGGCTGAATACCTACACTTAGAGAAATATGATGTTACAAAAATATACACGTACATCTAAATAATTTCTAAATAATGGACTACACGTAAATTGTTTTTCAACCTACCAAGTCATTAGCATAGTGATGGGATGTATCTTCGTACAACATATCAACAGGAGAAGGTTGATCATCCATTGGTAGTAATACAAATAAGTTCGGCAACACTATAATTTGGCCGACCAAACCGAACAACCATATCTTGTTGGGAAATCAATTTTGCAAATACACCCAACATAGATAATTGGGTTTTAAACTAGTTTTGTACAAAAAGTTCAGTAGAAAGTTTGTTTGGTTTGCGAACCAACCCAACAGTTAGCTCCTAGAGTTTGACATGGAACTTGCTAAACAGAACATAACTCTGTACATCCTATAAAAATAGTTCGGCTACACATTGTTGAATTTTGTTAACCGAACTACACAAAACCTCCATTAAAAGTGAGTTCGCTACACTGCGAATTTCGAAAAAGTAGTCGAAACTACACTTCCAAATATGTTCGGCCACTTGTTCTTCACATAAGGTAACCGAACTGCCTTGACCTAGCGAAATCTACTTAAAACTTTTACTTTCTGGAAAGTTTTGACTAATAACAAGACAACATTAACTAAGTTTGAAGCATACCTGAGTACCCAAATACTCTTCCTCCGTTATGGTTATCTTGAGATTGAGTTTGGGAAGAATACAATTACCATCTAACAAAAACTCTGGATCATTGTGAAGATTAATGACTACTTTGGGGGAGAGGAATGAAGATTCGATGAGCTATCATCACTTGAATCGCTCAATTCATGTTCACCAAACTCAAAAAAATGTTTTTCTCCATCTTCTTCTTCTTTTACTACTACTTTACTCTCTCAATAGTTCTACTTCTTAAAAAAATCATCTATTTATTGTCTCACTAATTAACTTAGCTTAATCATTTAACTAATTATGACACTAACTAATATTAACACTAACTAATCATTACATAAAACTAATCATAGGGTAATTTTGGTATTACTATAAATATTTGGATTATGGGTGACTTGGATTTACTTCTAAATGTCTTACCCAAAATAAAACAATGGTCTCCCCAAAAACAACCATGGTGCCTAAAAATTCGTTCTTTAATAAGCCGATTGGGCTTCTATAATAAGTCATGGGTTTCTTTAATAAATCGAATGGGCTTCCAAAATAAGCCAACCGGGTTTCTACCATAAGCCATGAGTTTTTAAATAAAAAGCCAAAATAGTGAGCTTCTATAATAAACCGTGTTTCATAGTTATGCAATAACTTGTGCGGTATACACTGCACCATTTTAATGAGGTACGAGCAATTTGGTATTTTATCACACCCGTATCACCTTCTTCTGGTTGGGAAACAAAATAATAGGCCTCGATTAAAACCCATATATAGGCCTCAAACTAGCAACGTGCAATTAATTAATTATGGCTAACATAAATTTTTTTTCATGTCAAACACTAAACATTAAACTATAGTGGAAATTTCTGAGGAACCCATGTTTGGTTCCTCTCTCTTCTATAAACCCATCAATAAGATAGTATATATCTATAGCCCAAAACACAAGATGTACGGTTGAGATTACTAGTTTTAGATTAAATTTAGGTTTCCATATTTTATGTGAGACTAAATTAACCTTTATCCCTTATATATTACTAATAAAAGAATTTTAAAAAATTTCATTTATTTACGGTCAATTAGGCGTGGGCGATATTTTTGGTAGCGAAGAAAAAATATTTACCAAATCTTACGGTGAATTAATTTCACTAAGAAATATATTAAAGAAAATATTTCCGTATTAATTGCTTGCATTATTTTCGGTAATGGATTGATGTTGCAGATTTATATTCCACGTTGATTCCTCTTCTCAAAAATCTTTCCACTTTTCACTCCTATATCAATCAAAAATCTTATTACGATTGCCTTCTCTCTCCATAATATTTTCCACTAGTAAATTTCTTTTTTTGGTTTTGTTCTCCATTGTTGGATTTTTTTCATTTGATTATTGAGAAGAAAAAATGTCAAAGTCTTGAATGCTTTAGCAATGGCTTAAGGTTTATTTCATGCTCATCGTGGAAGTACGTTTGTTGTTGTTATTTCTAAAGAAATCATGAAATCTCTCCACTTCCAGGTTCTTTCTCCGTCTTTTGGTAATTATGTGTTTAGTCGACCCAATTTTCATATACGCGTTGGTATTATCAGCCATACTTCTACCATTGTTTAAAGAAGTTAAAAAAAAAAGCCTTCTACGTACGACACCTAACAAGTATTTTATGTTTTGGATCCATTGATTGGTTTTAGAATCAAAACATTCATCATCAAGAAAAGGCCGTTGTTGCTCAAGTATTTCCAGCCAACATGCAGATCAGCTCCTTTTGCTACAATTCTGTTCTTAAATTCTGACGTTCTTTGTTTGGATATTCTTTTATCACTCATGTTCAAGTGAAAAAAATACAACACTAATTTACGTATTCAACGACCCGATGATAATTAAAATTCTCACTAAATATATTCGACATGTGAAAATTTCCAATTATCACTACACTGTGAAAAGTAGAATTTTCATTTGTCACTACATTCTCGAAAAGTAGAATTTTCATTTGTGAAAAATTGCAATTATCACTAGATTACCGAAAAGGGTAATTTTCATATTTTTGTACGTAAAAATACAATTATCTCTACATTGTGAAAAGTAGAATTTTCATATGTGAAAACTGCAATTATCACTATATTATGAAAGCTATAATTTTCACATCTTGCCTTTAATTATGTGAAAAAAAAATATAATTATCACTACATCATGAAAACTAGAATTTTCACATTGAACCTATGTGGGAATTAAAAACAAAAGATGTAAAAAGGAATAATTTCAATGAGAGATTTTAGGATTTTTTAGAATAAAAGGAATTATTTTAGGGAGATATTTTAGGGATTTTTTTGAATAAACGGAACAAGAGTCAAAGGAGTAACAAAGAATAATTTCGGAGATAGATTTTAGGTATTTTTTAGAATTAACGGAATAATAGTCAAAGGAGTTATTTGAGGGAGACTTCGTGCTTGATTTTGGGATTTTCCTAAATTTTTGGTTTTTGACTTCTTTTCTATTATAGACCAAAATTGGATAATTATTAATAAAAAATAATTACTATAGTAAAAGGTCAAGATAGTAAAACTAGTAGTTCTAAAAATAATTTTGGGTTTCTAATATAATGTATCTTAATGGTGGGTTCCTAATATAAAAAGTCAAAATTGGGCTAGAAATATTTTTCCCCTTAAACTATATGTAATTCAAATGCATGACATTACAACTATATGTAATTTGTAATGTCTTGCTTTGCTAATAAAACTTGTCAGGATCAATTAATTAATGATAACTAACGTAATTTGAGGAACACCAAAATTTTATTTTATTTTTATGCCAAACAGTAAACATTGAACAAGTATATGTGATTCAAATGCACGACATTACAGCTACAGGCAATTTGTAATGTCTTGCATTGTTAATATTGGCGTACCAAACATACCCTTAGGAGGTTTTCTTTCTTTTGACTAGTAAGGCCACATGTGCGATGCACATGCTTGAATTGGATTTTTTTAACAACAACAATTTGATAATAATGAAAAAAAAAATCTTAAAATAATACTTAATATCCTTGTTTGTACTCATTACGTAGATAATTTAAAGATCTTTCCAAATATATTAATCAACAACCTAAACATCCAATCACATCTCTCACACCACGTCGAGAGTTGCGAAAACTCCCCTCCCATTGCTCCAAGTGAACGTAACCCTCGCTCGTTGACCAAAATAAAAGTTAGCCCCCCTTACATTTCGTAGCCCGTCAATTTTTAATAGTTAATGAAACTGACCTTCGGATTAGCTGGCAAATCTTTACAAATATCTTTTGTGAGGGCAGGTCGATTTTTTTTTTTTTTGGGAAAAAAAACGAGAATTACCATGTAAAAGGAAAATCAACATATATAAGTTTTTTTACAAGATTTATATGCCAAAGCAAAAAATCTTAGAAGATCTTTAGGGTAATTATTTTTAGAAAAAATCCAAGAACCTAAACACCCAATCACATCTCTCACACCACGTCGAGAGTTGCGAAACCCTCCCCCTCCCATTGGCGGTGAACGTAACCCTCGCCTCCCGATTGGCCGAAATAAAAGTTAGCCCCCACATTTCGTGGCCGTCTAATTTTTAATAGTTAATGAAACTGGACCTTCTGATTAGACGGCAAAATCTACAAATATCTTTTGTGAGGGCCTGTCGATTTTTTTTTTTTTTGGGAAAAAACGTAATTACCATGTAAAAGGAAAATCAACATATGTAAGTTTTTTTTTTACAAGATTTACATGCCAAAGCAAAAAATCTTAGAAGATCTTTAGGTAATTATTTTTAGAAAAATCCAAGAATTTCCATAATGTAAGAAAATCATAAGAATTTGTCTATATAGAAATAAAGAAAATATTTGGGGAAAAAATATGTGAAATTTCAGATATTAAAAAAATATATATATATAATGACCGTATCAAAAAAAAACACAAGAATAATACCTAAGTAAAGTAAAATCAAAACTGTATATTTTATAATTGTGGACACATCTTCTTCGAGAAATAAGTGTCCTAAATTAACTTACGTAACAATATATTCTATTATCGTGACCTAATTTGCTTTGAGAAATAACTCCAAGTGTCCTAAATTAACGTGCGTACTTACCATTACTGTTTGATCTACATTAAAAAGCAAATCTAAGACTTAACTTAATACGGATACTTGCCATTCCTATTCAATATGGACTCTATTTTAAGTATCTATGATAATGAATTCCGTACGAAGATTTTATGCTAAATTTAAGTGACAAAGTTATGGTATTTTCGAATGAACTGTTTGCTAGGTTTTTCGTAATAATCAAGTTCCATGAATCCGTAGGTCTATAAAAGGATACAAGATTTCCCGACTTGCGCATTCAATTACGATCACATATAAAATAGCTGTCTTGCACATTCAATGGTGGGAAGTATGGTTCAAGTTGAAATCAAAACATAGCTGCAACGGGTAGTTATTATTTTTCTTCTTCTCCTTTCTTTGGTTAGATGCTTACTTTTTTTGGGGTTTAGTTTGTTTTGCGGTATCAAGGTATATTCATCATGCAATCAAGGTGCTCGTTGTACCCGTGCATATGTAAAGTAATATCAAGGTATCTTTTGTTCATTATTGGATTATTGGATTCTTTCTTTGATCAGCAACAATATTGATATTGATGTTATTTTTTATTTTGAGGTGGAACCCAATATCCGATCTCCAAGATTTGTTATGTTCTACTTTCTGTTTCTTCATAGCCTATTGTTTGGATAGCTTTGATCGTTGATTATGATTCTGGAAAATCTGATTTTTTTTATTTTTTATCTTAGTGAAAAAGCATCAATAATATCCGAACACTCAGACCAGAATATGAATGACACTAACACTGCTATTTAGTTATGAGAAGCAATTTCCTCAAGTTTGCAGTAGTTTTCGTTAATGATAATTACAGTTGGTTAAGGCAGGTTTGTTTTGTCTCAAACTTCTTATAGCTTATAAATGCCTTATCACAACGCTTTGAAAAAAGATTCACTGTTCTACACATATCAAAATCAAATATGATACTTGCTATTGGGAGTGGGTAATGCCATGCTACATCTGTAAGTCTTCTTTGTCTCTTTATGTTTCTCCTTTGCACTTTAAAGTTCACTTTTCTTCCATTTAACATTTTAGAGTAGTTTCCTTGGAACGTTTTACGATCTAAAGTCTGTAATAATAAATTCAACTAAAAGTGCCTTAAGTTGACACTACGTAGAGAAAAAGAATGAGTCATGGCTAAATGCCTTACTTTGCTTGGATGACACAAGCGTCATGCCTAATATCACCAGGTTACCTCTTCCAGCTGAGTGCGATCTTTATTATGTCAATCGCGATACTCTTTTCTCTTATCACAAAGACAGTGAATTATTTCTGCAGCGCACCATTTATTTGTTCTACTTGGTCCTGTTGATATGTCTAAGAATCAGCTTCCAGATATTTTGTGTGTTATCCAGGTCTGCGTAGAAGGTTAGATTTCTCATGAGTCTGTCTTGAAGAGTTTGGAGGATGGTCGTCAACCTCATGGAGATGAGATTCAGTGGAGGTTTTATGAGCTATTTCAGGATTCAAAGTTTGCAAGTCTTTCTGTGTGCTCGAATAGTCCGCATTCTTTGTCCACCCAAGTTCCATGGAAACTTGGATATGGTTCAACTGCGGTTGAAATGCGAGAAGAGAGCAAATAGTTAGCAGCAATTTTATAAATAGCAAATTTTAGCTATTCTTATTCAGAATTATTTTGAGATATTCTTATTGTTAATTTTTTTTATTTATATTTGACTTGAAAGGGCAAAAGTTTATAAAGAGAACTCAATCACCAAAGAGTGGTCAAGTTTGAAAAGGGTAAATTTAGGAAATGTAACCATATATCGATATTAAGACGTAGAATAGTTTAGTGTATTTTTCGGAAACAAATAAACAAATCTAAGAGTTGCATGCGCCATACAACATTTTACGCCAAATTTAGCAAGTACTTCATCGGCAACTTATGTCAAACTTAGGGGAAAAAAATATGTTCAATTAGCAATAGTTTTTCAAGAAAATTTCGTAGTTACGAAGATAGGGTATATATAAAGGATTATTCTTATGCCTAAAATCAACGGGTAACGATTTTGGTGAAGATAATTTGTATGTCTCTCTCACTTTGTTGGACTCCTTTCTCAAGTTTTATTTTTGATTTCTTTTATTTTCTCTCAAAGCAACCGCGAGTGGTTAAGACTTTAAACTCAAATATTTGGGTTGAGAACGAGACGTAGGGACGTACTATCGACAAAATCCGGACTAAACCCAAATCCCATACTATATTTGGTCGGGGACCAAAGACTAAACCCAAATTATAGTCGAGCGAACGTATAGTTAACGCCCCACAACAGGCGAACGTATAGTGTACGCCCCACACCAGGCGAACGTATAGCCTCGCCCCATATATTTTTTTTTTTTTTTGTGTGGGGCGAGGTTTATACCTCCGCCCCATTCTTTTTACACTTTATAGTGGGCGAACTTTATACCTTCACCCCATATTTATTATTTTTTTTTTTTAAATTTCATTTTTGGAATCTCCTGATCGGGCGAACGTATATTCCACGCCCCACACCAGGCGAACATTAGTAGTGTACGCTCCACCAAATTTAGTCTTCCACCCGTAGCGTCACACACCGTACTAAACCCAAATTTTGGTCTTTTCCCTCTTTGGTCTTTGGTTATACTCGCACCATCAGTTGCTCTCATGCACCTTCTTTATTTCGACTTTTTTTTTTTGGTTTTATTTTTGATTACTTTTATTTTCTCTCATGCATGTTCTTTATTTATATTTTCTCTCATGTACGTTCTTCATTTCGACTCCCTTTTCTCTCGTTTTGATTACTTTTATTTCTGCCATGCACTTTCTTTATTTATGCACTTTCTTTATTTATTTTCTCATTTTCTCAATTCGAACCAAATAATAATTAGGTTTTACTCCTTTTCTTTATTTTAATTTGATTTCGATCTTCTTTTACCTTACATGTTCTTTTTTTTTAACTGAGCAACCATTAAGGGTTGGTTTGGATGAAAGGATTTTATAGAAGGTACTGTTTTTTTTTTTTTTTTTTGTTTGTAACAGCGTAATGCTTGTTTTCATTCTTTTGTTAGTATTACGATTGAGATTGCAGGTGTGAGTTAGTGTTCGTTCCTTCCCTATTTTTCTTTGATTTTTGTGTTTTTATTTTCTTAGTTAATTCTGGCAACATATGTAATTTGCTTAATGAAGGTGCATTTTTTTTCCCTCTCACTTTAGATTTGATGAAATGAGACCTAATGTAGTAACTTTTATGCTATATACTGACTTTACTTTCTGTTTTGCAGAGTGGGTTTTTTTATAAAATTAGGTTCATTTCCATGAACACGCTGTTTTAAGTTGTTGGTAGCTAACTGTTAGTGGACTGCGAATATAAGATATAAGGAAACAATAAATTTATTCTCATTTGGCTAATGTCAACTCATAAGTCAATTTGGAAATCCAAAGAGGTAAGGGTTTTATTGATTTTTAGCTGAACGTGGATTAGTTGATGCACTATTGAATTTTACGCTATAGTTTTTAACTATTTCTCAGTCAACATAATAGGTAATCCAAAATACAATATTATTATGTATTTGTGGATGTAAATTTTGTTTGGGACATGAAACGAACTTCCATGCCTGAAGTTCTATGCTTGGTGGTGGAGTTGGTGAATAACTATGGTTGTGTGATTGGTGGTGGTGGGGAGTTGATAGTACATGCCTGGGGTGAGGGGGGTGTGGTCGGGCTGGATGCTGGTGGTGGTGGTAGGGAATGTGATGGTGGTGTTTGTGGTGGCCTAATTTTTTATTGGTTCTTTCCGGTCCTGATTTTGCTTGATATACTTGGAAGGTTTGTAAATTTTATGTTTTAATTTGAAATATTTTGTTGTAGGTGGCTAGGTGCTAAATCCGAGTTACAAAAATCATCATCACAAATCCTATCAGCATAACTTTAACGAGCACACCAATGGAAATTTTAGCTCCAATTTTTTTTTTGCAAGGGCTTCATAGGGCAGTATTCTTTTGAAATTTCAAAGTGGTATTCTGCCAGTTATTCTTTAGTTCCGGTTCATAGGTATGGGATAGTGGCTTAGCATAATGGGAGTAGGAGATAGTGGTTGGAACTTAGGTGGGATACAGAGTGGCCTGATGGTGGCTTAGCGGTGGTGGGAGGTGAGTGTATAATAGTGCCTGGCTGCGGCATGGAGACACTGAGTGGTTTCTCCGTTGAGATGAGAGATACATGAGTATATGTTGGTGGCTTGGCTACGGAAATAGGAGGTTTAGGAGTGTATGACGTTGGTTTTGCCACATGATTAGAAGGCATTAGAGTATATATTTGTCAATTTGTGGCCGGCTTGGCTACGAGAGTTGAATCCTGTTAATAAGCTATCCATGGGTTTGATGGAGTTAAAATTACATGTTAGTGGCATACTGGCATGTTTTGAATATCAAATATAATATATTATTTTGTCAGTATGTTCCTGTGTTTTGATAAATCAACAATATTGTCTTAATTTCCATTTGTGAAACTTCTTCAGGTTCAGACGGGGTATGCTTAGGCGTCATAAAGGTAAGATTGTGAGATTGTGGAATGCAAGGGACATCAATTTATGAAGAATGTTCAATTTTGACTTTATATTTATGCATGCAGCGGTAAAACATATTTGAACTTGCACATTATTAATAATTTTATCTTCAAAGGAATGATCTATTCCAAGAGGAAATATATTAGAAGTGAGTGCCTTTGACATTACCTGATACTAGAGTGAGTGCCTTAATATGGTTTTACATTATGAGCATGTTCTAAAATCATCTTATCTGCATCAACATAGAATACATATGTACTTATCAATTAACTGTATTTTTTATACATACCAGCGCATAGGGAAAGCTCCAAATTGTACATCTAAGGCAATGTTTTTTTAACAATGTGTTTGGTATCTCATGAATTGAAATAGTCTTAGTAGTGGGCTTGCTTTAGGGTCATGATAATGGTGCATTTTTTGAATCATTTACGGTACATGTTTTTACACTATTTATTTATTTCAAGGCAAGTTCCACTCATATTTTAGTGTTAGTATTTATTTATTCTAAGCAAGTTCCACTCCTATTTTAGTGTTAGTTGGTGGACATTTCACTACTACTCTATTTTAGTGTTAGTTGGTGGAAATTTCATTATTATTCAAAATATATTGTTTCACAGTAAACAACTTCATTGGTCACGATGCGAGAGATAAAGAATTATGTATTCTTTCCTCGGATAGTTTTTGTCTCCCTAAGAGCATCCACAGTCGAGAGTATAACTAAAAATTTGGTCGAAAAACCAAGCGCTACTTGAGAGGAGTAAAGATCATATACCGGATTAAACCAAAACCAAACTATATTTGGTCTTTGGTTTGGTCTTTGGTCGATTTAAGTTTAAAGGTTGCGCCCGTGGGACGCATATTAAAGTTACGCCCGAATTAAAAAAAAAATTGGGCGCAATTTTAAAGTTCGCCCGAATGGGGAGCAACTTTAAATTGCGCTCGATGATTGGGCGTAACTCCAAAGTTACGCCTAATTAAAAAAAATGGGCGCAACCAAAGTTGCGCTGAAAAAAAAAATAGGGCACAACTTTAAGTTGCTCTAATGGGTGACGCCTTAATGTATTGTTATACGCATCCACAAAAAGAGAGTTGAGGTTTCGACACCTTTTGCATTTTTCAGAGTTTTATATGGTTAGATTTATTTGATTCGTGATTTGTGGAGTTGTTAATTTAAGTTCTATGATATTATCATCTTGCGCCTTAATGTGTTGTTATCTACGAGGTGTTCCAACAAATGTAGGCCACACCAATTGTAAATTTCTACTAAACCCGGTGCGTAGCATGGGTTACATACTAATGCTTTCACCACCTTTTGAGTCGCATGTGTGGTGAAAATATGAAAGATTGCTTGGAAGTTTTTTTTTTTTAAATCAAACACAAAAAGATTAGTATGACAACGTAACGATTGGTAAAAGATAAGGTAAATTTACAATAAAAAACAACACACGTTTTTACAAACTAACTAAAATACATCAATTCTACAAAATAATTAAAATACATCAATTATGTCAAAACTCTACGTACTCACCTCCTGATCAATAAGATATGTTTCGCTTTCAAAACCTAGGCATCTTTGGAACCAATGATAGAGAAGGTATATGTTCACCACCGCTATAACATGAATCGAAAGAACATAGAATACAATCAACAATAGCCAGTAATAGGTGTATAACTTGGAGATGATTCTCGAAATAATTAACTTCCACTTGATACTATTCAGAAATAATTCCATAAATTATTCATAGAGACACATTAAGAAGGATACTTTGCATTCTAATATTTTGGAAGCAAATCCTCCACATAGTACACATATAGAAATAATTGGCACTTCTAGCTTGAAATGTTTGTATATTTGATCTTCTTCCACAAATTTGATAAATCCAAGTTTCAATTTCCTTTGTTGCGATTAGAAAAAATCAAACATCATTCAAAAACCATAATACGTGTTACTACATACCTAAATTGCATGTATTAGATGAAATCCCCAATTCCAATAAACCCTAAAATAAATTTTGCACAAAACCAAAAGTCCATGTTACAATCAAATGAAAATTAAACAAAAAACTACGAAATACAGTAAAACATGGAGGTGTGTTTGATGCACTGACCCGTATAGACGATTTTTTATCTCGATAAGCTTCTTTTTCAGTTGTAATGGTGAACAAACCCAACTTTGTCTTCAAATTTCTCAAATCGTGAAAAAACATCTTCAGAAGTCTATGTACCAGAAGGCGTTGATTCGATCTCTCCCTATATTTCTCTTGATTTTTGTTTTCAAAAACATTTTTATCGACTTCAGTTTCTTTTGTACTTTCCAAATAACAAGGTTTTGTTCTCACTTTCTCTCGACAATAAATGGTGAAGAAAAGGGCCTTTTTGATGTCACATGGATGATACAACATGTTTGTGGGCAAGTGCATTCTAATATAAAGGACCCAGTAACAAAAATTTGATATGGGTTTGACCGGTCAACATATTATTGACTACTTAACTACAAGCAGCATCCTAGAAATCCTTATACCTACTAACATAAAAAATCGACCGCTATCCAAAATAAAATACATTAATCGACTTCTTAAATCTCAACATAAATAAATAAGTGTATAATTTTGTTCAATTGTAAATAAAATTTAATTTTTATTATGGAGTCAACTTCTTTCCAATTATTTTTATATTTGTCCATAAAACCAATACATTAACATAAATTTTTAATACTAAATTTAAACCATCGAATAATTAGACACCTAATGGGTATTAAAGTTTCCTATCTCTTAAAAAATATAACTAATCACAAATTTTCAAAAAAATATTAATGCATTTGGTCTACGGAGGTGAGGCGAAGCCCCGCCACGCTAAATTGGTCGATCCCACTGTGTCCCTGGTGCGTAGCACGGGTTAGACACTAGTTTTACAAAAATTCGACGTGTATTTTTAGAGATATCTAAGTTTTAATTTTTTTGATCTATTTTAAAAACAATGACATTCCAGTAAATATACAAATATTAACTAAAAGCTTAGTTAATGGGGGTATTATTGTCATGTGAAAAGGCTTCACCAAAAATACCTTTTCCCTTTATATTAGTATTAGTAAGGACACATATGCGATGCACATGCTTGAATTTTACTCATCCAACAATACTAAATTTGAATTTAATTTGAAAGATATTAAGTTTTTTAAAATTTTTGATCTATATTTAAAACAATGGTATTTATGTAAATATGTAAAAAAAATGGGGACAACTAAGTAATTTAGGGTCTCCTACCAAAAAGAGTTCTTTCTTTATATTAGTAATAAGATAAGATATATTCTCCCCGTGGGTGCCCGATTATATTTTCCTTTCAACCCAATGGCCTAATCGACCTTGTCATCTCCAACTTGATGGTGCTAAAAATCCTATGTGGAATTTTTATTTAGATCCTTATTTATGGGGTGATATGTTTGTGGCAAAAATAGTAATGCTTTGCTCATGAACTATCTCCAATGGTATGGGTCATATTTCTAAGATTTGTTATTTTTGGATAATGATTAAATTGATTCCCTTTTTTTCTTATTGGTTTTAAAATTTTTTATTTAAAGATAAAAATTTAAAATATAATTAAAAAGATGACATGGAGGTCATTGCCAAGGTCTAAATAAGACTTTCTCTAAGACCTTCGTATTTATTTTGACACCCTTCCTACTTAATAGGACCCACTGTTGGAGATGCATTTATGTAAATGAGGATTTAAAACCTGGCTTGATTGGGGTATACCCATTTTGTTCCCATCCAAAGTAGTGTGATAAGGGGTGTCTAAAAGGTGTTAAAAGACCAAATTGTCCATACTAAAAGCTTCTACGACCAAAACATATAAAAAAAAATCAAAATCTTTCTTTACACTCTAACTATACATGTGAAATTTAAAAAAAAAAAAAAAACGAAGAATCAAAACGAACCAAAAGTCGGCGGGGTAGTTTTTGTCGACCTTGCCAACAAAAATATAGTCGGCGGGGTATAAGGTTGAATAAGAAGACGTAATTGGGGGATATAGGAATTAATTGGGGGATATGACTTACTTCCCCCAACCTATGGTGTGTGCTAAGGGGTGACTTTTGGGGGCGAAAATACTAAAACACCCTTCCCTCAAAATAAAAAATCAAAAAACTTAAATCAAAAACAAAATCATATCCCCCATTTCCATCTCCACTTCTTATTAATCTTTTTACTAAGTTAAAACTTTGAAACCCAAATGTTCCCCATTCTCTTTCAAATTCTAAATTTTCCCCATTTCCTTTCAAATTATCTTCTCCTTCCTCATTTCGGAAGTGATGAAGAACATGTCGGAAATGATGAAGGTCACGCCGGAAGTGATGAAGACCGTGCCGGAATTGATGTAATTCAATGCCAAAACTAAATTCCGGCATGCTCGATATTAATCTATTAATTCCGGTAGTCAAGTGAAAAAAAAAATCAATTTTCCAATACTTTTCATCATGTGCCGGCATAGAAATTTAGGATGAAGACCACACCGGAAGTGAGTTCCGGCATGGTTATTTAAGATGAAGACCACGTCGTAAGTGCTGAAGAACATGTCGGAAATGATGAAGACCACGCCAGAAGTGATGAAATTCAATGCCGGAACTAAATGCCGGCATGCACGATATAAATCTATCAATGCCGGTAGTTAAGTGAAAAAAAAATCAATTTTCTGGATACTTTTCATCATGTTAAGATAGAAATTTAAGCAAAAACCATGCGGAAGTAGTTCCGGCATGCTCGAAAATCAGATAAACAGCTGAAGTAGACTGATTAAAAACCAGAAAAAATAGGTTTTGAAGATCAAAACCGAAAAATTTGAACCCCAGGATAGTGGCAAACAATTTATGAAAATTTCCAGTAAAATACCGCATGGTTTTTTGCTGAATACCATGCCGGCACTAAGCTTTTTCAGCTGCAACAATGGAGGATTGAAAGAAAAAAAAATCAAATTTTCAACCTCTTAGCGGCTTAATTCTCTCATCACAATCATCTTCCATTTTCAAAAAAATTCCACTCAATTTTTTTTTTCTCCCTTCTACTCCTCACTCACACAAATTAAAAATAAAAACAAACACTAATCTATCCCCCAAATACTTAAGATTTTTACTAATTATTATTAATCACTAATCCCGATTAATGAGGGCTAGATTAGGAATTAAAAAAATACTAAGATAAGGGGTGACCCCGATTTGATATTTGGATCCAATTTTTGTCTTTTTCTCTATCCCCAATTAATTTTGATATCCCCAATTAATTGTTCTTGAATAACATGCCGACTTTTCATCTCTCGAATTTAGTATTACATGGCTGCAAGATATCCATCTATATACCTTGCCGACTAAAATATAGTCGGTAGGTTATGAAATTAATACCTTCCGACGAATCATGCATTTGTAACACCTTGTCGGCAGGGTATTTTTTATCGACCTTGCCGGCCATATGTTGTAAGCATGTTCTTCATCCGCAGACCTTGCCGGCCAGATATAGTCGGCATGTTCTTCATCCGTAGACAATGCCGGCTGTAATTGGTTGGCATCTTATTAAAACGTCTACCATGCCGGCGGAACATAGCCGACACCTTATTCAGACGTCGACCTTGCCGACCTTTCACATTTTCAAAACAAATTTTTTGATCCAAATCTAACTCATAAGACGGGTTAAAGACTAATGAATTCATAATTTCAAAATTTTAATCTAAACTCAATTAATTAAGCTAATCGATTTTTTAGGGTTAATTAAACAAGGGCATATTAGCCATTTAAAATACAAGGTTAAGGGGTGGCTTGGTTTTACTTCAAAATGACCCGATTTTGTCTTATTGGGTATACCCCAATCTCGTCAGATCTAAAATCTTATGTGTTATAAAAATAAAATTTTCACCCTTCGTCGGCTTGTTTCGTACTTTTCACGGGTGGTGTCATCTCGTCTCTTTGTAGATATCTCGATCTTTGCACGTATACTTTGGGAGGTGTCTCTTTAACTCGTACGGCCTTTAGGGTTTACAATTTACTTTTATAGAATTAAGGGAGTGAATGGTTGCATTAGAAATTTCACAAGGCAATTATTCTTCTACACGGGAGTAGTAGTAAATACGGACACAAAAAATTTATTTTGAAAACGATGAAGCACCCAAAAGTAAAGTCAGAAAGTTCATGGATCTAGTAAATACTCCCAAGTATATGAGCTCCGTAAATAACACCCAATAGGCATGTTTCCATAACCTTAATATGGAAGCAGAATTAGAAAATCAAATACCTTAGCTAGAGACTAGAGAGTGTCTCTGTGGAATCCCTAATACATTCAGTGCAATCACCTGCTTGAATCCCAAACTTATCAACTCGAACATTAAAGAAAATCGGCCATCAATTATCCGGCATTAATTTGCAAAATAAACTCATAATATTCTAATAATTAGCCGATTATACCCAAAATCAAACAAATATAACTCAACAAGTTTATCCTATGACCGGGAAGAAAACCCAAATTTTGAAACAACAACGTAAAACCCTAATTTGCGATTTCGATTTCAAAACCCTAATAAATTATAATTTCATAGAAACTCATACAAATTCATCACTCTATATCATAATACTAGATAACTAACTACACAGAGTAAGAGAAAGATTGGTACCGGCGTAATTTAGGGTATAGCTTAATCCATCAAACCCTCAATCTTTCACGCCAAGTTTAACAAATCGACGTAGCGAAGAATCGAAGATGACTAACTAACTCCTACGTTAAAACGAAGAATCGAAGATGATAAAGATTGTTGCGAGACTTGGAGATTCGGCGGAGAGGCGGTGAGAACTGAGAAGTAGAACTGAGAACTGAGAAGAAAAAACGAAGAAAAAAAGAAATAACTTGTCGAGTCCTCGACTAGTGGAGGCAAATAAGGGTTTGGGAAAATTACAATTACGTCCTTAACATATCGGATATCTAACCAAACGGATATAGCTTAATCCGATTCCGATATGTTAAGGAAGAAATATCCGATAACATATTATATCCGATATCCGATATCCGATAAAACGGATAAAATCCTATAGGATCTCAAATAATCGGAAACGGATTCCGGGTATAGACAAATATTGACAGGCCTAGTGGGGAAGTTGTTTTAAAATTGTTCACACACGCAGATGTGTAGAACCATTCTTACAATTTACTTCTGCATTAGAATTAAGGGAGAGAATGGCTGCATTAGAAATTTCACAAGGCGATTATTCTTCTACGGGGAGTAGTAGTAAATACGGACACAAAAAGATTAGCCGAAAAACGCATCGAAGCACCCAAAGGTAAAGTCGAAAGTTCATGGCTCTAGTAAATACTCCCAAGTATAAGAGCTCCGTAAACAACACCCCAATAGGCATGTTTCAATAACCTTAATTTTTTTTATTTTTTTTTTAGTTCAATTGATTGTATTTGTGCTCATGGAATGTTAGATATTCTGTTGG
>JAJJWW010014491.1:0-25603 GCA_023531295.1 Papaver armeniacum
AATCTCTTGATGGCAAATATTTCAAACATTTATAACGAGGGATTTGGGGATGATGGGTATATAAAAAGCGAGTAGGAGGTTCGAAGGCGACGGAGAGATTAGGGAGAGTTAAGAACATTACAGAGCGAGAAAATCAAGTTGCAGAGAACTTCCATTTCTGCTGCTGCTGAAGAACACGAAGAACAAAAGACTACCAGAGGCAGTCGTTCATTGTTGAAGAACAAAAGACTACCCATCAATCTCCTCACCCGGTCGGCCAAGGCATACCATGCCTGGTTATCCCAAATCGTCCGCCCAAACTAGCGTGGTTACACTTCCCAATTGCAAACTAATCTCGACCGCTCAACTTCCGTCGGACGATTTGAGTGGCTTTCGGATCACGTTTTCATGTGACCGATCCAGTATAGGCGTGAACACCAGCCTACCACCTACACGCCCAGGAGCCAGTCCCGGCCAAGACCGGCCAAGATTGGTCATATTGGAGGCGTGCGCCCGAAGTGGGCATGATGCGCGGCTTTTGCGGCACCCAGTTTGTTGCAAAATCGATCTCAACCACTCCTCTTTGCCGGTCAAATTGGTGGCTAGATCACACCTTCATGGTACAGTGAGGTACGGATGTGGCCTACAGAAGCATCTTGTCACACGCATGCCCGGTCGGTCCTCAAAATACTTCCCCATGCTTGGTTTCGACCAAGTCAAGAGTGATACTGCGCACCTCTTCAAAACCTAATTCCATCAACGGTCGCGAGATGAGTGTCTCAAAGATCATCTCGTCAGCCCAACTTTAGAGGCTTGGTTATACAGCCACGGTCGGGAGTTAATTGGTTAGTAAGGCGTCTTGGTGATCACTTTTTAGTCACTTTACCACACCATGATACGATACTGCATAAAATACACACGATACTTCATAAGTATCGACCTCTGAATAACGCAGTTATTCAATTTAGCATTACATGCTACTTTCTGTGAGTCCCACGATCCACACACTCGAGACATCAATCATGTCACAAACTTGGGGATACATACTGGGGTATTGGTCTGGCGGTTTACAACGTGCAGCGCGAGCGCGCCATCACAAGAACGTGTCGGGAAGTCATGGACGGTTAGTGATGATGGGAGAAGTGGGCAAGGCGGGTCGTGTGACACTAACACCACGACTCCACTACTCCATCACTCCACTTTCTCCACTTCCAACGAGATACGAAGGTTAGGCTAAAGACTTGTATAAATAGGTTCTCCATCCTATTTTCCAAACACAAGAAACAAGACAAGTCAGACAAACGAGGCAAGTGTTGATACAATTGTATTCAAACACAGGCCCGATAGCTTACACCACAGCAAAGCCAGTTTAGCTTTCTAATACAAGTCATTCATAACCAACACCTTCACATTCTCAACACCTTCTTCGCTTCCCTCCCTAAGATCAACCCCATCTCCTTTACTTTGTGACCGAAACAAGTGCAGACGGTCATTTCTTGGTTTAGGCCGGACTTGCACAGATTGATCTCTCGAATCTACAAGCACTCACCGCGCAGTGCATTTGTTTAAGGTTTAGACTTATTTCTCATCCACACACCCCAAATTACCAAAACCGGCAGAAATAGTTTTCACCCATAAACAAATATATAAAGTGTTTCTTACTTCATCCATGACGGAGCGAAGAGCAGCTAAAGTGCTAACCTTCCCGGTCCGATTGTAGCTCAATCTTAACTTTTCAATCTAAAATTTTTCACGAGAATCAAAGGATAAGGTTATAAGCAACCAATGAAAGATTACGAAGTACGCGAAGTTGGAAGACATACCTCTTTATCCTTCTCAGGCCAATTGAATACCCAAGGTCGATAAGTAGCGAAGTTCGCAGGAAGTACATTCGAGCCTGTGATATAAGGCCCCTTTAACACCAATGGAAAAACATACCATCTATCGTCTTTAGAGTGACGCGGGACGTTGTTTTTGCAGAATGCCGATCAATGTCTTGCATAAGGAGCTTATCAAATCGACAACATCATCCTTTCTTTTAGACACGGACACCGTGGTATTATCCTCCTCATAGGAATGAATTCATAATTCTCGTAGAAACTCTCATTGTGTATCTTTCAAGTAGTATCGCCAATTCCTTAAATTTTGGGTCCTAATTTCGGTGAGTAAGAGACCTTACCAGCGCCACGATTGGCGAACTCAAGTATTAAGCTTAATGCAATCGCTTAATTGATAGAGCGACTCGAGAAGTTTGCATGAGCAAAGAATTCCATATAATAACGGAAGGTTAGGGTTATAAAGAGGAATGCGAAGGCCGGCGAGAATTTGACCAAGCGAAATTATGATTTCATGATCATCACAATGATGATCGGTGAACAACAGCGGAAAGAATGGATTTAGATTCTGACCAGGGAATGGTGGTTAAGTAAAACCTTTTTCTTGAAGATCTTTTTGAATTTCTTCAAAAGAAGCTTCGTATTTGCGACTTAGGTTGGAGCCATTTTCAGTATGGGAATGAATGAAGAACTGAAGATCAAAAGAAAGAAGAAGAAGAAGATTCTGATGGCAGAAACGGAAATTACGGAGGAGAGTTGTAGAAAAATTGCAAGAGAGAGAAAGTAAAAAAGAAGAAGAGGATGGTGAGAAAACTATATATAGAGAAGAATTCTCGAGAAGATAAACGCATTTAATGCGAGAAGGGACGTGAACCGGTTGAGAAATAACGGTTGAAAGAGACGTGTCAAGAAATGGGTGAAAGAGGAGACACGTGTAATAAGTGCGTAATAATACGAAATCATACAAATAATAAAAAATATGAAGAAATGAACAGTAGCATTTTGAAAATACTAGTTCTCATGACGTTCCCTTCTTCGCAGAAGACATGAGAAGAGGCAAGATGTAGGATCGAGAATACGCAACACCAAGATTCTCGCGGAATCCATAAGCGACACACTTTGCTGAAGACATCGGTGGAAGTAAAAACGGCGTAACGGATGACGGCGAGCCAAAACACGGAGAAAGATGTGAAGATGTAGCGAGATCGAGGAGTGTCGCGAGATTTGACATTTGTACATTTGAGAGACTTCGCAAGACATACCCGAAAATAAAGGACAACTTAAATTTGTCATCCACTATGTAATGTCCTATATAAAAAGAGCCAAATAGGCTTACGAAGAAGGATCTTTTCGAAGTGTTGAGCAAGTATTAGAGAGAAAGTTTAGAGTGGTTATAATTCTTTAGTTTATCTCCTTTTCATCTTGTAATATTTCTGGAGTTTGATGAATAAAAATTATAATTGTTCATCTTAAAATGATTTGATTGTGTGGATTCTTGTGAGGGGTGTAGTGTGGGATTTCCTGCAACTACAGAGATTATTCTCGGAATATTTTTCCTTTAATTCTTACCATGTTACGGGATTTGATTCTCTTTCAGGCGTCTGTGGCAGGTAAACACACTCCAATCTCGTGTTTGAACAAGTCCAGGGAAGAATTAACACGCGGTCTTTCCAAAGATATAATCGGATAAATCCGAGAAAACTATACTTCACGCTGTTTCCGTGTATTTGCACGTTTCTTCCCTTTTTCACATTTCTAAGCCATACACCACTCCTGTTTCGACTAAACAAGATTATTCCAACTCATTCCTCCTAAAAAATCTCAACGGAACTTGTCAAAAATCGAAACAGGGGATAACGAAGTTAACTACATTTTCAAAACCGTGTTTCCCGCTAAAATCTGTTTAACCGTGAAGAAGAAAGGGTTGCCCCCTATCCAGAGTAGGGGTGCGAATAGTAGGTGCCCAACTGAGGTGCCCCTTAGCCAAATCTGGGGTTCGTATAGCAAATGTCCTCCGGGGGTGCTCCGAGCAACTTTTCGAGCCAAATTTTCCAACAATATTTATTTCCAAAAAAACACCTACAAACACACAAAACACCAAAATAATTACAAAATAAAGCACTTACAATAGAGACACTGAGGACAATTCAAACACAAAAAATGTGTCTATCAGGAATCAGATGCGTCTAAGTTATATTCATGTTCAGGCTCAAAAGTATCACAACACAATTCAGTTTTTCCCAAGTCAGAAACAAGAATATCCGTCTCATGCTCACAATCATTGAATAAATCATCAAACCCCAATTCAGTATCATCATCATCCAAAACTTTAGTATCATGCAGAGGAGAATCAGAAGAAACATTGTATTATGACCTAGGCAGGGAATTAGACATATCAAAATTGTTTTCATGCATAGAATCATTGATGTCAACAGAAAATTCAACCTTCCGTAGTTCAGACACGAGTTGTATGTCATGCTCTACTTCACAGAATAACTGCACATGCTCCAAATCCGTAACCACATCACCCAAAAATTCAATGTTATGAATAAGAGAATCAGAAGAAGCAGTAACATAATTTAATGTCTCAGAAGCCGAGGATTCCATAAGAACATTTTCAGAGTAAATATGTTCTTCTAATATTAAATCATTATTATCATCATCATCATAACAAAGATGCACTTCCCTGTTCAAAACTATAGTGTCTCTAGTGACTCATTACCTCTAGATTAGGTTTATATTCAATATCAGTTGTATGAGTAAGACTAGACACACTATTTTCAAAATTTACCTCATCAGGGCTAACAAACATCGCATTATGAAATTCCTTCATTTCTTCATTTTTTAAATGACTCAGGTTCATTTTCATAATCATATTAAGTTGTTCTATGGAAGGAGAATCTTCAATAGTGGGTATCCTCGTTTCATGTGGATATTCAGTATATGGTTGTGCATGAGGTCCACTACTGAAGGAAAATTCAGATGTGTTGCTATATGGATGATCATACAATGTTTGCAATTCAAATCTAGCATTATTTTGTTCAATGAGTTTGAGATTTTCCATCACAGATTGCATACAAGGGCTCAAGGGAGTACAAAATTGTTCAACATCCAATGGTGGTGACTGGTACATGTATGGATAACAACTAGGGTCTATATATTGTGTCTCAGGACCTTGAAAAGGTCCGTAATTTTCCCTAAAGTTATTAAAACCATGGTCTATAGGAGACTCGTAATGTGAAGCATGCTCTTGTGCAAGTTCTCTGGTTGATTTCTGTGATGATTTCTCATCCCTAACACCAGTTTAGAATCCTGACATGATTTTTTTTTTTTTAAATGAAATGAATCTATTCTAAATGCTTCTACCAAATCCTAAAAAAAATGATGCATAAAACAAATGAGAGATAACAAACAATCCTACTCAAACATGCTCATTAAAACAAATGACAACAAGAATAAACAAAGAAACTTACAACTGATGCTTTCGGTCCTTTTTAAAATGAAGCCACCTTCGACTAGTTTGGATTTTCCTCAAAATATGTATATGTTGGTACTAGGCTTTCTGTAACCACTAGTGACTAATCCAAAATGGGTTTGAATTTATTTAGCAATACAAGGAGAGGTCAACTAACGAAAGGTCACCTCCTGTTTGTTAACAAAAATGTAGTACAATACTAAATCAACATCAGACCCATTTAAGCAAGGTAGCAGACAAAGGAAGGATTCTAATCAAAGTGGATTTTCGAGAAACTTACCTCCGGAAACAACAGGGTGATGACCAAAAAATCCGTAATGTTTCTGCAGCTCTTTCTGTCTTTTCCTTGGCACTATTAGTGGCTTTTCTATCACCTCCGTCAACAGTCAAGAGAGAGCACAACAGAGTAAGCGCAACGGATCTGACAATTGGCCAATGTAGTAGTTTCCCTAGCACCTGATAGCACTATACACTCAAAGCTTTAGCACCAGTTGTGCGAAACAAATCCTATAAAAACATCTAAATGCAAATCAACAACTATATACATATAAAAATTAAGTGAACAGAAAATGGGAAATGGTTGAAACCACTAAAACTAAAAATAAGCAGCTGGGTAAGCTGCATCAAACAACTAAATGAAATAAAAAACAATTTATGATGCAGCTAAGATAAACAATTAAAATAACACCTACTAATTATCTAATTCTAAGAGCTGATGAAAACAAATACAAAAAACAAACAAAGGAACACAAATCCAAAATCTAATACCACCACAGTGTAATAAAGATGGAGACCAATCAACACTTCTGGATTCAAGTGCGAATATTAGTTACTGACCTATAGATATTATATTAACTAAACTAACCACTAAATTAAGCTAAAAGCTACATGTACCAGTACTAACAGTAACAAGACCCAAAATAAATAAATGTTAAAACAACTCAAGACCTACAGATTTAGAGTTAACTAACTACACAAAAAGAAGACAAACAAGACAAATGCAATCTTAAACCAAAATGCAAAAGCTACAAGACAAAATAAATGAAATACAAAATCAAAAACCTACAGAACAAGAAAAAAAAATTGAACTAAAATAAAAATGGAACATTACCGAAAGCTACAACTATCACTAGGGGCAAAATCAATGAAAAAAAAATGAAATGCGAAAACAACCCCAAACCTATAGAACTATATATACATATACCCACTCAAAGATATGAAACGACACTAAACGGTACAAAGACAAACTAAACCAATATACACAAGCTAAGAGCAAACAAATTCCTAAATGAAATGCAAAATCCAAAAGTTAAAGGACACAATCTACTAAAACTTGGTATGCTACAAGACAAATAAAGCTACACTAAAACAATAATCTACTTGCTAGACAAATAAAGCAGAGGGGACAACAAACTTTCATATGTACAATCCTAATATATTACTAACTATTTATGAAACAAATACCACAAAGATATTTTATGAACAACAACTATATTATTAACAAAATTATGAGATGCTAAGACGAACTACTAATTCCCATGAAAACTATATACATACTTGATGCGCGTCGTTTACACAACAAATTAATTACTTCTTTCCACACAATTAACTGGTAATATAATGGTAAGGAGTTCGTTCCCACGAAGAAAGCAGGAGACTTTAGTTGTTATAAGTAACAGAAGGGGGTGGTGGGGGTGGGGGGGGGGGTTAGATTTTAATCAAAGTAAATGACAAAAGAAAATATAAGAGATTTGTTGTAAATAATAATAAGAAAGATGACTAGGGAATCCTTCGCCGTCACTGAACTGAAACTTAATTGAATACAAGTTTATCTATTGTTGAATTTATATTGTTACCAATCGTAGAATAGCAATAAGCTATGTTATCCCCCGGATTCCTGTTGTCACTGGATACGGAAGCGCTCGACTACCAGTTTCTATCCAACTAACCCACCAAGAATAAGCTCCTAAGGTGTAGATTAACGAATACTTTACACTCTGTGAATCAGGTTGATCCTAACATCATACGCATAGGCTCGGACCGCTTACTAGTGTTATCTTTACACACAATTGCTTAACAGAATCCCTCTGTCAGCTCTTGCGGTGCCTTTAGTATTATTTGAACTTTGGCATCCCCCCTATTGTAAAAAACCGAACTTCCTTTAGTAGTTCCCTTGAACTTGACTGCCCCTTAACATGAGGGTGTCCCTTAGCGATCTTCATTCAACTGTCATTCTGGAAGAGGCGCAGTTTAGTTTCAGCTTCATTCTTGTTTAGCCCATAACTTCTTCATACGATGTCGGAATGACTCCGTTCTTTTGCCATTGTCTTCGTATTCTCGTCCTCTACACAATGAAAAGTAGAAATCTTGAATTTGAACGAGTTCCAATTGGTCTTTGGCCATTCTCCACTTGTAGCTAGCTTCTTTCCTTGCACAATTAAGTGCATATTCACTTCTTTTTGATGATTCATCTAATAAAATACAAATAAGAGAAAACAAGCGTAATATAAAATAATTTGCAAGAAAACCAACAAATACTAGCATGGAATTGACACCAAATATATGTGAAATATGCACTTATCAATACTAAGTAGTAAATTAACTACATGACAAAGTTTAAACAACGACTAATTTATGCTACTACAGAAAGCTAAGGTTATCACTACTGACCGTAACAAAATAAAACAAAAAGTTATGCTATCACTAAGTGAACGTACTGATTCACTACAAGTTGAATATACTAATGACTAAATGGTATAGAAAACTACAGGACAAAAGATGACTTTAAAGCTATATACAGGTTCACAATCTAATTGCTAGACATATACAACTAAGATACAAAATTTCAGAAATACCAAAGAAGATAAAGGATATGTACAACTCCTAACTACAAACTAGCAAAAATAGAACCTATCAATCTAACTAAACGGTTTGCCAACTCCCCGGCAGCGGCGCCAAAAACTTGGTAGGGTAAGAAAGATACCTATAATTACTGCAAGTGCACAACGTTTATTGTAACATGGCAAATACAGGTCGACCCCACAGGGAGTTGTTACGATGCGAAGTTAAACGTCTAGGTTTGTGATCGGTGCCTAATAATGCATATTTCTATATCTTTTTGTTGTCTTTTATCACATCTTTAATGCCTTCATGTTATATTTTGCGACAAATATTGTATCATGAACACATCTCCTTTAATGGGTAATTTTGTCGAAATAATCTCTTTTTGTGTTCTGTTTTAGGTGGTTGAGTAAGTGGTGAACAAGAGGTGAGTGAGACTGTAAAGGGAGCGTAAGAGGAAGTGAGAATGTCGCACCGCAACACAAGGGAGTTGTATGCTGATGAAACAAATAGTTGTGGTCAAGGTTTGCAAAATTAATCAAGTCTGATCAATGGTCTAAAGTGCTCCAGTCATGTGTAAAGTCAAAGAAGTCAACAAATATCACCCATGAACATCTAAACAAGCTACACATGCCTAACACCAAAGTAACCCCCTTTTCACTTTCCCTTTTCGTTCTCAAAATCAGAAGAAGAAAAAAATAGAAAAACCTATCTTCTGAAACCATCGCCCATACTCTTTCAACTGCACCCATTCTCTTCCATGTTTCAACTGTGCAGCCATGAATGATTCATCACCCTTAAATTACCTACTCTCTTTATAGTCAAATCACTCCGTTCACCTCTCCATGTATCTCTCTGCCCATACACTCAATTAGAGCTGTCAATTTCTAACCCGGCCCGCGGGTTGGACCTAGCTTGGCTTGTTTCAACCCGGCTTGGCTTGGCCCGTTGTCTAAACAAGCCGGGTTAGGGTTGTCATATCTAGCCCTAGTAAAAACAAGCCGGGATAGGGTCAACCCGCGGGTTACCCGCCAACCCGTCAATTCCCTGTAAGTTACTAGTTTAGGAATTTTAAGTTTCTAATTTAGTAATTTTAGGATGATTTTAGGGTTTTGTGCTAGAAATCAAAGTTCATATATTCCTTAAATGATTTAATACAATCCAAATTTCATTTGATTTAGGGTTACGAAGTAGTGGGTGCTTTCTTAGCGTTTTGTAAAGCATTGACCAACATAAATATACAATTATATATAAAATAACAAGCAAAAGTAATCAACAACCACGAAATGGAAGAGTGGTTATAGTTTTCAGATATGAACCAAGGTGGGATGAGTTCGAATCACTCTTCCCAATGAATTTTTTATACATTTAAGTGATTTTACGTTTCATCGATCTCATTTGGCAAGCCAACCCGCAACCCGTCAGAGCCAACCCGTCTAGGGCTAGGGTTGGGGTTTTGGGCTTGTACATAAACAGTACTAGGGCTAGGGATGACCCTAACCCGTCCATGGCTTGTCAAGCTAGGGCCGGGTTGACCCTAGCTTGCCCCGTTGACAGCTCTACACTCAATTCATAGTACCATTTATTGAGTTTCAAAAGAGAAAAAATATGAAATTGTGAGTGAAGAGAAGATTGTCATACGAAACAACTCTGGAACTCCCTCAACAACAGCATGATCCTGATGATAATGAAGTAGTTGAATGCAATGGAGCACAAATCAGTTGTTATGTACCATTTGGTGAGTGATTGACATCTCAATCCCTAGATTTCAGTGTATGTGTTGACAAATTGAACCCAATTTTGGGAGAAATTGATGTATAAATAGAGAGGGGATTATAGAGAGAAACCCATTCCCGGAGTAGCCGGTGCAGCAAGTTGTATTAGTAATTTAGGTTTTCTATTTTCACTTTCTCCATGTTTTAATTTCTTCCGTTGGTGGAGATGAAACCCCTTTATAATTAAAATCCCTTAATTTGATTTTATCTTGTTCTCCATGAATATATATTGAAAAGCATGATTTAATCTCTGAATTCATATCAAATTACTTTCACCTTGTATGTCATGCATCCATGGTAGTTTGAACAATCCTTTGATATGTATTCAAGCTCTATGTAATCTGATTTAGTTCAATTTGTGATTATCTATGCCTTAAACAGATAGGTAATTCTAGGAATTGACACATATTTTGCTGAGGTTGAATTATCCATTTGTGCAAGTGATTTATCACATCTTCAAGGTAGTTTGAGGCTAGAACTTCTATAGCTCCTTGATTGAAGAGAGAACTAGTATATCAAATTAGGGAGTTTATCCATTTAGGAGGTGGATTCGAAACCATTGTCATCTTTATACTTGTTCTAATCTTGCTTCCTTAGTATAATCATTCATATCCAATCGTATCGACAAACCAATTTGTCTCTAAATTAGTAGAAGTAGAACTTAGAAGTTTAGATTCACCAATCCAACTCCCCGTAGGATCGACCCGTATTTGCTGTTATCTATGTTCTAGACACCGTGCACTTGCTGTTTATAATTATAGGTTTCTAGGCCTACCAACTGTGCATAGTCACACTAGCTTTCCAAAATTCGGTTGACTAGGTACTAGGATCGGTTCCCCATATATATATGGTATCTAACTTATATGTGTTGCACATGTCCATAGGATTGGTTCCCCTTTGCCTAAAAACGTGTTGCACATGTCCATAGGATCGGTTCCCCTTTCTGCTATAAACCTTGCTGCACCCCATACAAGGATCGGTTCCCCTTTGTGATGTACTGCACCTATGACTAGGATAGGTTCTCCTTTCCCATATTTGGTCAGACATAAAATCACAAACCCGATCATACCATCTCAGGTGATTACATAAGATCGGTTTCACTAATAAAAGTCATACCAATACATAAGTCAGGCCTTTGTGAATAGTTCTACCAAGAACACAAACAAGTTGTGAGCGGTTATACTCAATCACACATATTGGTTGTTCATAAGATATGCAATGAATAACAAAACCAATAACACCTGGCAATTTCCTTTTCGGTTCACAAACAAGTTTATGAACTTACTTCCTTAGAACACATGTAGAACATTGTTCCCTAGGATGAAATCCTCACCTTATACACATACATAATCATAATAGCATTCAAATGATTATGGCGATGTCTTATCTACAAAGTTTAATGCTTAAGCAATAAACCTCGTATTGTATTCCTTAATACTATGTCTATCTAGAGTTCAAATATGCTTCGCAGTTTTGTTTTCAATATGCACGACTTGAAAGATACGTTAGGCAATGAAACAGTTCAAGTCAAATATCACTAATCTCAAGTGGAAGGATGATTGTTGCCGTTGTAGCTCCTTGATTCTTCACATCTTCAAGACTTCACAATACTTGTAATGTCTCATATCCTAATACTTTCAAGTTAACCTATACGAAGTTGACTCTAGTACATAATCAAGCGACTCTTAACATGAGTTTTGATTCACTAAAATATGACAACCAAACTTGACATACCAACGCTTGGTGGGTTCAACCGAGCCATGCTCCAACACTTGATTAGAAGATGAGTCTAAGTATTGTTGAGTCGAACGTGATTGACGAATGCTCTATGATTCATGGATTGAGCATGTCTGCTGGGACATATGTATAGTTCATAGCAAATATTGCTCGTCTGGGCGAATATTGCTCGATTGATGAATTATTAAACATTACGATATTACTGTCCGTCTAAGCAAATATTGCTCATTTGATGGATTACTGAATATTTATAGTTGAATCAATATTGATAGTCTGAGCAAATATTGCTCACTTGAACAATTATTGGTAGCATGACCAAATAAAATATTAATTTAAGATATTGGCAGCTGGACCGAATAATATAGAATTAATCAATATGTTGATTGCTGGATCAACATAAAATTATTAGTGCCTGAACTTGCTCAGAACTATGATTTGCAGAGCGTTCAGTTCAAAACCCTAATTTTGATAAATTGTTGATCAATTGATGATTTACTGAAAATAAATCACTGAGTGAGAGAGGGATCGACTACATGGTATGATGGCCGACCATGTAATGCCCAGGTGCTCGAGTGAGCATGCACCAAAGTCCTTTGTAGACCAGTTAGTGAAAGGATGATTAAATGCTGGTTTAATCATTTATTAAAAAATAGTGCTCGTCTGAGCATTAGGCAATAAAACCTAATTATGGAGAGATGAGGGACCGACCAAGGGAGTGAAACTGTCCTTTGGTGGTCATGGGACCATCGATGGTCGATTGAACAAGTTCAAAGTTGGTTGGAAAGAGTTTGAACCCAATTATGAAGCGTAGAAGATTAATTAGGTCAAAATTGTGAAAGAGTGTGGCTTAGGCTCCTTGCAAGCCTAAGGGACGACCTTGGTCGATCAAGGTGGCATGCCCGTGTCACCATAGTGTCCGTGTCTCAGTCCTAAGAATTTTGGTATTTTCTGGTGCACGTTTGAGCAATATTTTGGATTTTCAGAAGAGTTTGATCTTGACTGAAACTCTCGATTTTGCTCGAATGAGCAAGTAGAACTTTGCTCGTGCGACTAATATTTTGAGAATATTAAAATAATAATATTAAAATATTTTCCGTGAGTAGCCTAGTCGGTCATGTGACCATTTGACTTTTTGGCTTTTTAATGGTTTGAGCAATATTTGAGAAAATATGAAAAACTAGGGTTTTTGCTCAAACGAAGGAGTTTCATGAGGTGAAGGAAATAATAATAAGAAGAAAATAAGGGATCATAAGGTGTGGGACCGGCCACGGCTAGGGCATGGCCGGCCGGCTAGTAGGCCCAGTCCCGTGATACCTTTCCCTATTTTTAATTATTTTTCATCGTGTGAAGGAAATATGGAGAAACTGAGAGTTTTGCTCAAACGAGGGAGTTTGCTCAAATGAAGGAGTTTTCATGAGATTAGGAAAAGTAATAAAATAAGGTAAAATAAAAGGATGAGGCATGGGACCGGCCTCGGCAGCATGACCGGCCCCTGGGCGCCTCTTTATTATTTTATTAATATTATTTTCTTCCCTATTTTGCATAGGTTTCCTCGTCCGTCCATATTTTTGAGTGCTCGTTCGTGCATTATTGCTAAGTACACTCACACCATTTTCTCTGGGCTTACTCGGTGGTGAACCGGATGCCCGGTTAGTGATTATTTATTACTAATTCATGGAATTCAGCTGAAAATCAGTCATGAAACGGAGTAATAAAATAAATTGAGTATCTATTACCAATCCATGGAATTCAGCTGAGCATCAGCCATGAAACATAGTAATGAGATAGAATGATTATCTATTACTAATCCATGGAATCCAGCTGAGGATCAGCCATGGAACTAAGTAATGAGATAAATAGATTATCTATTTATTATTAATCCATGGAATCCAGCTGAGGATCAGCCATGGAACGGAGTAATGAGATAAATAGATTATTTTCTAGGAATTCAATTGATGAATGACACGCTATAATTAATCTATGAATTACTCTATACTAGCATGTGATATGTCTAGGAGCGGGTTTATTCGAGAATCGACGTATGAGATAATGGAAGCATCATACTCTGTATGAATATTGGGGGCGTAAAGTCAAGGAACAACAAACAGTGTAACGTCCTGAAGACGTTAGCGCTCTATAATAACATGCAATATGTCTAGGAACCGTCCAATCATTAAGAGATTTTATATACATTGTCTCTACATAGTTAGGGAACAACAAACAGTGTGACGTCCTTAAGACGTTAACGCTCTGTATTAGCATGCAATATGTCTAGGAGCCATCCAATCATTTTGATTCTACGTAGAGGTGATGATGAAATGTGCGAAGTGTCGAAAGCTCGGCTAAGAGTCTTTTCGAGGAACATATTCATCATATCTCTGAGAGGATGCTCGCTCATTCAGAGATCCTGAAATGATTCACGGTCATAAAATATGAGTTTCACATACATTTCTGAAGCCGGGTCAAAAACATGCAGTGTCATGATTTTACGATTTTAGCCTTTGTCAAAAATCCACCATCAAAATTAAGTCCTCTGCTTAGTGAGGGACAATCATGTTCCGCAGTAAGCATTGGATGGTGATTTTCCAGTAAACGAGATAAGTAGTCAAACTTAGTCGTAAAAGGCATTTCCAGAATCCCCGATTTGCTCCAATGATGTCATGTACAAGCAAACGCATGGATAAGGACTCTGGCGGTGTGATAGAATGTCATCCCGTGAGTACGGAGAGATGAGGCACCGCTGATTCGGGCGGTCGGACGCCCAATTTTGGTCGTATTAGCGTTTACGGGCCCGGGCCCAAAGAGGAAATCCTTGTTTAATTAGGTAGAATTTTTTTTTTTCATCTCTCTTACGTTTGAGTATCAGGAAAAAAAAATGAATAGACATGCGTCCAATGATAGTAAAAGGAAACATTTTTTCTGTGAGCTTTCACAAATTTTTGAGAATGAACTCCGGTTTCTAGAAGACGAACGCTCGTCCGAAGGAAAAGTTTTTTTTTTATGTGAGTTGTTCACGTTTCAGAAAATTTTGTAAAAATCAAGTTTTGATTTTGAATAGTAGTTGAAAATAGTTGATTATAATGTATTCATGTGAACTTTCATAATCTGATAGTGGACGTCTGTCCAAAAATTTTAAGAAAGTTAGTGGATGCTCACACGGTAGAGAATTACGCGAATCGTTCACGGTTTGTAAAATCAAGTTTTGATTTTCGAATAATGAATCTTGCTCGTCTTTTGCAGGTTGAAGAAACGAGCAAAAATTTTGAAATCACCAATTGCTAGTGAAATTGTAAACAGATAAGGATTGAATTGTTACCATTTTCGCGTATTGTTGCCAATTTGTTTTGACTCCGCACTTTCAGTAACATCTAATGGCGGCTCTTGGTGATGACCATGTCTCCGACTCCTCTGGGAAATGCTCAAGAAACACCAAACTGAAAATAAAAGATTTTGCAGATGTTCATGCAAAGGTGAATCATCCCTTCAACAAAGCGAGGGAGTTGATTCATGATATCCTCTCGATCGTCTGATATGAGGGCTGAACAATTGACCAAAGCTGATCTCCGAGCCGAATGTGAGGAAGATGAATATTTTGATGTGATTTATAATGATCCTGATGAATCTGACGATTAGTGTTGCTTGAAATCTTCCTGGATGGTTGAATGGATGAAGATCCATGTGAATGAATGAGGAATTTCGTCATGATTCATAATTAGAAAATTCAGAAGTTAAGTTGTCATTGAAAATGCTGTAGAATCTTCATACGATGTCCCTTTTTGATGATCTACCCCCGCTGTTTGATTCCCAGGAAATTTCCTAGCTTTAGCAAATAAGCTTTTTGAGCTTTGAGCTCGTTTGGGGACTCAAATAGACGAAACAAAATTTCTAGGAGAATTTCAGAGATTTTTCAGCAGTGACGATGTCCAGTGTTCAACCCATGGCTCATAGCTCGTTCATCCGATCAACTTAAATTTTGGATATGTCGTAGATAACATCCATATGAAGAGAATGGAATATGACCCATGTATTGATCCGTTTTCTAATTGCTCCCAGTTCATCGTCTTATACAGGGCAACGTAACACGCCTTCAGCTGGACTTATTATAAAACGTCTTATTTGGTCTCTGAACCATTTGATTGTTGCCTTGGATGCTCGATGAAGGATTTTAATGTCATTGATTCATTTGCGATCTGAACCCCTTGATTGATACATGAGCATGGTGCTTGCAGTGCCATCTTTTGTTTCTGTCAGTCGTAGAAACATAACTTCTGAAACCCTGGTCACGGGACCATAACTGAGGATTCTCTCAAGAGGGGATGAGGTAATGACCATGGTCCCATGTCCCGGTGGTAGCATTCCTTTTATGATGAATGATTATCACAGGCGATTCTGGGGCCATGGGTCTTGAACTGTGAAACTGATCGCCATGATTAGCGGACCATCAGTCCCTAGTATTTTGTTAAATCTCTCTTTTTCATTTTCCCTTCTTCTGGAAAGACCTAGATAGAGGACCCAGGTAGAAAAAATTGATGTAAAGACCTAGGTGGTCGAAGTTGTAGTACCTTGATGAAGGACTTAGTGGAAAGACCTGGTGGACACCGATCGACTTTGGAGGTTATGAATCCCGTCTAAGAATTATTGATTGCATGTTGTATGCTCTGGAAGCTGTAGGAACCTCATACGACGTCGGAATTCGGTGTTTGACCCCAACTTTTGAAGATAAGAGACTTAGTTATCATATGAGAAAAGAGGCACTCAATTTGGAGTTGTCCAGGTCATCCAACAAAGCGTGCACATTTGTAATTTGTAATCTCGTACAAATTTTTCAGGTTTCGTGAACCTGAGTGTGGAAGCCTTATCTTTTAGCTCATACGTCCGATTCCTCACCTATTGGTACGTTTTTGTAAACCCATGTCCTGAAGCGTGTTGTATCTCATTTGTAGAGGTGGTGAGAACATATTGTAGAAGACTTCATCTTGTGCCCGTCCGTCATGCAAGCTTTGGGAAGACTTTCATGCGAACATGTTTTGGTGTCTACACATCTTGATATGAATCATTAGTGCTTGGAGAAGTCAGATTCATCGAGTAACACTTCAGAGAATGGTTAGTTGATGAAGCCATGTCATGAGGACGTTGCTCCTGAGACCGTTGTTGATGATGAGATCACGATTTAATTTTCTCCAAAAATTCTTGTTGATGCTGAGACCATGGACGGAGTTCCTCCAGGTATCCTTGTTGATGCCGATACTATGGTCGCAGTTGCTCCAGAGACCGAAAAGGCTATAACCATGATTATCGACATAGTCCTTGCTTCTCCATCCGGTGAGCCTTTACATTCACGAACTAGTTGGTGGGTTGAGAATCTCTAAGATGAAGGTGTACTGGGAGTTCAACCCGAATTCTCCTGAATGATATGACTCTACTGTGAACTGGCTTCGTCATTGAGTCGACGTTGTTGCGGTAGATAGCAGCAGCGGTCTTCTTTCTGGATGTGATTGGCGAAGAGATGAAGTTCCTCAATCGTGCAGGGGATTGTGACGTGGAGAGGTCTCGTTGATGAAGTTTCATGGAATCATATCAGGTTACAATAATTTGTTATGTGGATAACATTTATTGAAATAGATTAGATTCGATTTCTCCAATAAGATCAAGTCCCCAGTGTATGTTGAAGGAGTTTGTGCCATCCATGGATGAATAATGTTGCATCTGCTTCAGAAGTCTTATCATGGGATGGGGAAGACTTATTGATTGTAGTTCAGTTACACTTTGATCGTTTTGGTGTTGAATCAGTGTGTTGTTATAATAATACTCGTGCTGAAGCTAGAGGCACAAGATGTACTCTTTGATTAGGAGCACAACTTGAAGGATTCTAAGAATAAGGCACCGAGAGATGAATGGTTTTTGATTTTCAGTTGGCCTTGGAAAAGTAGGCGATTGGCAGTTGCAGGGATTTTCTTTTGGTTTGATAGAGATTTTCATTTAAATGAACTGAGGTTGATTGTGCTTTAAACTTCAGATGCTTGAGCATCAAAGCATCAGATCCCTTAAGCGGACGTCTTAGGTATGATCATCTTGGCCCTGAATATCTTCTGTTCGGCTTTTCCTTCATTAATCCTCCAACGTGTGAGATTCATGTCAGGCGTCAGCGCTTTTCCATAATCCTGAGTGCGGAACCTCTTGATGAATGTCTATGCATCTTTTGCAGGTTCTTGCTTCAACCTCGTCAAAGTTCGAAATTCCTACAAGAGTGCTCTGATGCTGAACCGTCCACCAAATATTCTAGATCAGAACTTTCTTCATTGGAGATGTGTGCAACCAAAGGCGCTTTGTCAGTAGCCATCAGCACGCTCATCCGAGGATCGTGTCATATCTTGGATCTTCCTGATTACACAAAACTTGGTTTCTGTCCAGGTTGAACCCATTTTCAGTTTGAGAGTGATTTATCCATAAACATCTCTGAGCGCTCCTTCATGGTCTCTGATTGAGGTGGGAGCATGAGTAGCTTCTTGTCGAGTGATGCCTGCGACTCTGAGGGATTTCAGTGGAATAATGTTGATAGAGGTGCCAGCATCGATCATCGTTCTCCCAAATTCGTTTCCTTTGAGATTGACTGTGGTAAGCAGGCCCCAGTTGTACATCTCTTTGTCTGTGGCTGGAGGCTCGGGAAAAATTCCTGGAATGGAATTGACACGATGTGATTCAGTGTTTCGAACATGTCTCTCCTTTGTGTTTTCCACAGATAGAGCAATTCTCATATATATTTGACTAAGGAATGAATAACTTCATCGAAAGGTTGTTCGGAGAGATTGACGTCCCCAGCTGAAGCTATTGTGGCTCAACCTTCTCTTTGAAGATGTGCTTTTAAATATTGCAGTCACTTGTTGGATGATTGATGAACCTATAAAGGCGACAATACCTGGAATTCTCCATTTCTGCTTTAGTTGGCTCTCTCTTGATGGACAGAAATTTGATTCAACCATCTTGAACCCAGACTTACAGTAACTCGATCACTTCTTCAATGAGAAGAGGGAAGTTTGAGTCGGTCTGATCATTTCCCCGTTTGTTGATGGTAGGTCGAGGTTTGTGCATTTCGGGATTGGTTATCCTTTCTTTAGCCTTCGGAGGAGCCTAAAAAATTGGAGAAGCATGCTTTTGTTGTGGTGTCTTGGCTTTCCTTTTGCTTTCTTCAGAAACAACGTTTGTTGAAGGTTGGATATTATATTGTTCATTGACTAGGCGTCGGCTGCCGTGAGTTCCACGAGGTTCCTCAATCTTTGTAGACTTTGCTCTTTCTAGTAAAGCAGGCGCGGTGGTTGTTGATCGCTTCACTGCTTCATGAAGTTCTGAGAAAGTCAGGAATTGGAGATTTTCCATTAAAGCTCTGTAGACCGGGATCATTCCATTGATGCGCAAGTCTACAAGTTGTTGTTCAGTGATATTTGGGTCATGACAATCCAGAGCTTGGACTCTGAATTTCTTCACATAATCGTTCGGATACTCACTGTTCTTCTGAAACACCCTTCCCGGATCAGAGAGAGTAACTTGTTCCGAGACGAAAAAGTACTTCATGTAAAAAGCATTAGTCATCTCTCCCCAACTGATGATGCTTCCTGGTGCGATGTTGTTGTACCAGGTGTATGCCCTGCCTGTCAGAAACTTTGAAAATTCCTTCAGACGGACGACATGGTTGTGCTCATGTTCTCCCAATGATTCTAGAAACCGAGAAACATGCTCTCGAACATTGCATGTTCCATCATTAAGAGTGAAAGTTGGAGAGGTATAACCCTTCAGAAGAGGAATCCTTTGTGTAGCAGTAGGGTATGGAGGTTGGTGACGATGGACATATGATGTCTTATCTTTTCCACGATTCTCCAAGAGGCGCTCTAAATCTTCACGAGTGATGAAACTGGATGGCTCTTTCACTGGTGGATCGTCTGCAGTACGGACTTCATCATCCTCAAGGACATGGATTAGGGAGATTTTAGGATCAGCAGCATAGGATACTTCCTTGGCTTTCCCTTTCTCTAACTAACGCTGCGGCTTAGCTTGTTCATGCAATAACTTGTCTATTAGGTTCTTGAGATGAGCGCATAGCTCTTTCTGTGTTGTAGGCATGTCAGTCTGATTTTTGGCGAAAATTTCCTGGACTTTCATGAGATCGGCTATGGTAGGTGGATTTTCTCTGATTTCTTCGGGAGCTCGGCCGAAGAGAGGATTGTCACTTGTATCAGTATCGGTTTCAGCATGAGCACCGATATTGTTGACTTGAGGGGTATCATCAGCGTCACCGTTGGAAGCGTGAGGAGTGACTGGAGTACCACTATTATTGCTAGTGCTAGCGTTATTTGGATTAGGATTTGTAACTGAACCTGACCTAAGACAACCATTTTGACGAATTGAGATTGCAACCGAGAGAATGATCTCCCATTATGGTCTCCAATCTGTTGATGGGGAAAACGATTTGATGGTCTTTTAGGAAAGTGAAGAGATGACCGTACGGACGGAACTCCTCGACCGAGCAAACTGCTTAACCTCAAACAGATGCACTGCAAGGGAGTGCTTTGAGTTCTATTGATCAATCTGTAGGACTCCGGCCTAAACCAAGACAATGGCCGTTCTAGAGTCAATTCGGTCACAAAGAAGGAAGATGGTCGATCTGTAGGAGGGAAGCTGAGAAGTGTGTGAGATCAATGGTGATTAAGGATTGTGAATGTGTTGTAAGTTCTGCAATATTGTTGGATTCTAATAAGTTTGAATTCTGCTCAGTTGAGAGTGATTGTTCAGATGAGAATTCTTGTGATAATTCCCGTATATATGAGATTGATGGATTCTTATATTGTCCTTCAATCTTGAATTCAGAGACTTATTTATATTGTCGGAATATAAACACATTGATCTCCAGTAAGTGTGACGGTTTCTCGAGTGAAAGAGTGGGAAAATGGGAAATCGTGGTTAAACCAGTTCCAGGTCGTGCGAAAAATTGGTTAACTATCCACCCATTACTTTGCTAACTCCCTCAAATGCTTGCATTACTTACTCACATTTCTTATCGTGGATGAAAGGCCGCCAGACCAAAACCCTAAATAATATCCCCCATGTGACATGATTGATGTCTCATGATTGTGGAGTCTGCAAGGCAGACGTGTATTTAATTAGTCAGTTGTGGACTTGATTAGACGATGAGTCTAAGTATTGTTAAGTCGAGCATGGTTGACGTATGCTCTATGATTCATGGATTGAACATGTCTGCTGGGACATATGTATAGTTCATATCAAATATTACTCGTCTGAGCAAATATTGCTCGATTGATGAATTATTAAACATTATAATATTACTATCCGTCTGAGAAAATATTGCTCATTTGATGGATTACTGAATATTGATAGTTGAATCAATATTGATAGTCTGAGCAAATATTGCTCACTTGAACAATTATTGATAGCATGACCAAATAAAATATTAATTTAAGATATATTGGAAGCTGAACCGAATATTATATAATTAATCAATATGTTGATTGCTGGATCAACATAAAATTATGAGTGCTTGAACTTGCTCAGAACTATGATTTGCAGAGCGTTCAGTTCAAAACCCAAATTTTGATTGATTGTTGATCAATTGATGATTTACTGAAAATAAATTACTGAGTGAGAGAGGGACCGCTACATGGGATGATGGCCGACCATGTAACGCCCAGGTGCTCGAGTGAGCATGCACCAAAGTCCTTTGTAGACAAGTTGGTGAAAGGATGATTAAATGCTGACTTAATTATTTATTAAAAAATAGTGCTCGTCTGAGCATTAGGAAATAAAACCTAATCATGGAGAGATGAGGGACCGACCAAGGGGTATGAAACTGACCCTTGGTGGTCATGGGACCTGATGGTGGTCGATTGAACAAGTTCCAAGTTGATTGTAAAGAGTTTGAACCCAATTATGAACTGTAGAAGATTAATTAGGTCAAAATTGTGAAAGAGTGTGGGACCGGCTCCTTGCAAGCCTTAGGGACGACCTTGGTCGGTCAAGGTGGCATGCCCGTGTCACCATAGTGTCTGTGTCTCAAACCTCAGAAGAGTTTGATCTTGACTAAAACTCTCGATTTTGCTCGAATGAGCAATTAGAACTTTGCTCGTGCGACCAATATTTTGATAATATTAAAATATTAATATTTTAATATTTTCCGTGAGTAGCCTAGTTGTTCATGTGACCATTTGACTTTTTGGCTTTTTGATGGTTTGAGCAATATTTGAGAAAATATGAAAAACTAGGGTTTTTGCTCAAACGAAGGAGTTTATGAGATGAAGGAAATAATGATAATAAGAAAATAAGGGATCATAAGGTGTAGGACCGGCCACGGCTAGCGCATGGACGACCGGCTAGTAGGCCCGGTCCCTTGACACCTTTCCCTATTTTTAATTATTTTTCATTGTGTGAAGGAAATATGGAGAAACTGAGAGTTTTGCTCAAACGAGGGAGTTCGCTCAAATGAAGGAGTTTTCATGAGATTAGGAAAAATAATAAAATAAGGTAAAATAAAAGGAAGAGGCATGGGACCGGCCACGACGGCATGACCGGACGGCCGATGGGCCCGATCCCCCTGGGCACCTCTTTATTATTTTATTAATATTATTTTTCTTCCCTATTTTGCATAGGTTTCCTCGTTTGTCCATATTTTTGAGTGCTTGTTTGTGCATTATTGCTAAGTACACTCACACCATTTTCTCGGGGCTTACTCGGTGGTGGCCCGGATGCCCGATCAGTGATAATTTATTACTAATTCACGGAATTCAGCTGAAAATCAGTCATGAAACGGAGTAATAAAATAAATTGAGTATCTATTACTAATCCATGGAATTCAGCTGAGAATCAGCCATGAAACGGAGTAATGAGATAGAATGATTATCTATTACTAATCCATGGAATCCAGTTAAGGATCAGCCATGGAACAGAGTAATAAGATAAATATATTATCTATTACTAATCCATGGAAACCAGCTGAGGATCAGCCATGGAATGGAGTAATGAGATAAATATATTATTTTCTAGGAATTCAATTGATGAATGACACTCTAGAATTGCTCTATACTAGCATGCGATATGTCTAGGAGGGGGTTTATTCGAGAATCGAGGTATGAGATAATGGAAGCATCATACTCGTTCTGAATATTGGGGGCGTATAGTCAGGGAACAACAAACAGTGTGACGTCCTAAAGGCGTTAGCGCTCTATACTAGCATGCAATATGTCTAGGAGCCGTCCAATCATTTTGATTCTACGTAGAGGTGATGATGAAATGTGCGAAGTGTCGAAAGCTCAGCTGAGAGGCTTTTCGAGGAACATATTCATCATAGCTCTGAGAGGATGCTCGCTCAGTCAGAGATCGTGAAATGATTCACGAATCATAAAATATGAGTTTCACATACATTTCTGAAGCTGGGTCAAAACATTCAGTATCATGATTTTACGATTTTAGCCTTTATCGAAAATCCACCATCAACACCAAGATACATAACCTGAGTTAAGATCGGTTCTACCAACTCACACATTGGTCATCCAAAGATATGCACTGAATATCCGGACCAATAAACATATTAATTTCCCTTTTGATTCACAAAAGAAGTTCATGAATGTACTTCCTTTAAAAAAATGTAAAACATTGTTTCCTAGGGTGAAATCTACACCATAACCCATTCACATAATCATAACACTATATACAAGATTATGTTGATGTCATATCTACGAAGTTCAAAAGATAACTGTTATACTTCGTAGTCTAATTCCTTAATACTATGATCATACTATTATGATCATGTCTCATCACTAGAGTATTATATACAAATGTACAGTATATACAGCTTCGCAGTTATGTTTTCAATATAGCACGACTTGAAAGATGCGTTAGGAATGAAATAGTTCAAGTCAATATTACTAACCTCAAGTGGAAGGATGATGTCTTCGTTGTAGTTCGTCACTTCTTCACATTCTTCAGGTTTTCAGAGTAATACTTGTATGTATCAACATTCATAGACTTTCTAATCTAACCTAAACGAAGTTGACTCTGGTATATAATCAAGCGACTTAAATGAGTTTTGATACTAAAATATGACAACCAAACTTGACATACCAACGCTTGGTGAGTTCAACCGAGCTATGCTCTGACAACGTTAACTCCATAATACTTGATATTGATCCTATAGAATTTCAGTTATTACCGAACCTTTTATCAAGTACACACTTTGTTGTCGTATCTTCTAGATCTTATATCCATAGTCAACCACACAAGTGATCTTGTTGTTGTATTGTCTCGATCTCGTATCCATAGACGATCACATGAAGTATGAACCGAATCCGTTGTATTGTCTCGACTCTGTCCATAGACGATGACATTCGGTAGAGGACTTATAGGTTGATAAATAATAGACTGTGGTGTATTTGGGTACCCTCGTCATTTCAATGGGTATCAAAGCAGGCAAACACGAAAATATCTAACAATTTGTGTTCGGTGCGATCCAACCTATAAGATTTGAATCTAATGGATGATTCAGTTAACTTAGTATCAGGATTTGATAACTTCAAAGACTCGTGGTGCAAGACACGAATGAAGTATGTAATACTCTTATTCCTAAATTTAAGAATATGGATTATGTCTGTGCATATCTCTACTGACATACATAATCTCTTAATTATCATAGAATTGTATCTCATGGTATATTGAATACTAACAAGTTTAGTAACACTGATATAATTTTCTAATGCATCTATATATGCAAGTACAAGAGACAAGTCAGACTGGGAAAGAGAGTTTGCCGAATTCGTCTATTTTCTTCTAGAAGATGATAAACAACTTGATATTTGTGGCATAATCATAAATCAAATGATGAAGATTTATGAAAGCTCCTCCTCTCCAGTCTCAAAGCGAAACCTTGGGTATCCATGCCTTATTACTAAGCTTTGTGAAACTGCTTTAGGTGATAAGTTTAGTGATATGAAATTCACTAAAGCAATTACAAAGGGAACCATAAGCAATTACAAAGGGAACCTAAGCAAAGGACAATCACTCATTATGTCCTCTCGTACTCCTGAGACTGATGATTCACTCCTTCTCATCTTCAAGATACTCCTGAGACTGATGAGCAAAGGCTAACTGTTGTTGAATGCAGCAAAGGATAGCTATTGTTGAAAAGTCACAATATGTTGATAATCAATTTATGTTTACATATGTTGTGTTTAACATAACTGAAAAGACGAGGGTACCCAAATACACCACAATCTGTAAATTATCCACCTATAAGTTCTCTTACCGAAAGTGATTATTGATGGAAAAAGTCGAGACAATACGACAAATCGGTATTCACACTTTGTGTGATCGTCTATGGATACGAGATCGAGACAATACAACAATCAAAGTGTGATTACTTGATAATAGGTTCGGACTTAACCAAACTCTATAGGATCACTATCAAGTAAAGCGGAGTTAACGTTTGTGTATTTTACTTCTTATTATAATAAACATAAACAATTATAATTATGGAAATAGAAAAGTAAAAGACACAGCAAGATTTTGTTAACGAGGAAACCGCAAATGCAGAAACCGCAAATGCGGTTAACGAGGAAACCGCAAATGCAGAAATCCGCGGGACCTAGTGCAAAATTGAATACTCTCAGAATTAAGCCGCTAAACAAATTCAAAACCAACTTCGTATAGTTGATACCAAGCAACTAACCCTAGTTCAATTAGTTTCTTCAGTATCCCTGCGCTTCCGACATTCAATAAGTGCACGCACTGGAACAATTCCTTTGGATCGTATTCCAAACAGTAAAGAAACAACAAATATGTTTGGTAACAACTCTCTTAATTCTTTCCAGATAAAGATATCACAAGTCATATGCAAAGGCTCTTCCGTTTAAACTAATAAACTCCTTTGCCTGGTTAGATCTGAAAAAGCGGGGGTACAACAACCT
>JAJJWW010014492.1:0-14577 GCA_023531295.1 Papaver armeniacum
CAAATGAAACTAGTTAAAGAGTTGTTCAATTCTATATTCTCATGATGTATACAAGAACCGCAATCAAGCAAAAAATCGGTTTGATTCACTCGAATCAATTCATGAACATTATAGCCACGGTTTTGCAAAGAATGCATTCCCTTAATATATAATCAGTTAGTTCATGAACACACCGATTTTAGAACTTTTAAGCACTCAAGTATGCAAACGTACGCATACTTAAGTAGCCGGTCTAGTATGGGTTCGCCAAAGATGCGAACGGGCACGTATATCTTAGTACACTTCCAAAGCCCACAGAAATTCCAGGACCTATACCTCACGCAAGTCACACAGACGTATGTGTACTTGGTACACGGAATTTCACAACTACAAGTACGCATACGTGTACGCATACTTTAGTTCCGGTCATGGATCACATACATGCAAGAAAGCATACTATGTTTATAATCCAATAGTTCTAAACTCTATTTCAATCATTTAATTTTACTTAGAGGATGACAACATCCATTTTCACACACTATTAATATCAAAGCAATTTTCAAGTTATTGAAATAATCATAACGAAACATTCCAAGTCTACACCAAATGATTGTATCACACAAACCATGTAAGATGTTACTCGCTTGATTTTCATATGATTGTCTTTTGACTTTCGTCAAAAATATAAGATGAACTTAGTTTGAAGCTGGTGTTTACCAACACATATTTCGAGAAATATGTAAGCGAAGTTAAACTCATTCGAAATCTCAAATGTGTATAATCGACAACTATATAGTAATACGACTTTTGTCTCAATATAGGAGATAGAGTAGAAATAGACTTTCCAAGTGATATATGAGTTTTAGTCTCCACATACCTTTTGTTGATGAAGTTTCACAATCTCTCCTTATTAGTTTTTCGTCTTTAATTGATGAACGCCGTGAAGTCTAATGCTCAACTACACAATTTATCATAGTCCGAGACATCACTATAAGTAGACTAGAAATCAAGACTTGTAGTTTTGATCACTAACATTGACAAACAATCTTGAGATAGCAACGCTTGCGAGTTCGACCGAGTAGTGATCTAACACTGGCCATGGCATGGGAGACGCGGCCAAGTTGGCTACCATGGAGCGTTTGCTAATGTTGATTTAGCAACTTGTCTTGGATACCTAGCTTGGTAGGTTGGTCATGTCCATGCATGGTTGGCATTGGCACTTTGTCAGTATCTTAGAGTACATACACAACATATTCAAGGAATTCGGTAGGTGGAAGTTCCGCGACTCGAAGTGATGTTCAATACAACTTCGTACTAAATAGTATGCTTCTAATATTACTTTTATCCAAAAATGGCATAAAAGCCCATTCTGAATATCTATAATTTGTATCATCAGTGTACTCTGATTAATACATGACAATTTGTATAGTCGTGCATAAAATAACGGGAGTTTAGCCGAGCGAAGCTATGAAAACTTGCAATAGTATACATGTATAAGAAAGCTATAATGTCGATGTAGCCATTAGAAAGTAGGTTTGTTTGGATTTCACAAAGATTAATAAAACTAATCATTATAGACACTTTTGAAGGTAAGATAAGATTCACCTGATTTGGAGTTTGTATGGTCAGTCAAACTTGCGTGCACATTTTAATTTGTAATCCCGTGTATCCAATTTACGCGCCCTTTTGGTATATTGTACCAGAGACATAGATGAATACTTCTTGTTAAGAATGTGTTCCCCTCATCGATTGCTGTCGATTTCATTTTTTTAAAGAAGATGTGATAGTAGGGGTAGCAACGATAAATAAAGGATTGTGATGATAGGTGAAAGGATGAAGGTTTTATGAAGGTGAAGGATTCACAGAGGTGAAGGATTCGTAGATCTCCAGAAGGATGTGATGCTTCGAGAAATAAGTGAGGATCCAAGTGGAGGTTAGGACTTCACGATAAGAAATCCCTTGGGTGACTTCATGGCTGACGACCTCGTGACAGGCTTCATGGCTGACCACCTCATAACAAAAGGTGAAGACCTCATGGTTTGGAGTTTCTTACGAAACTTAAAAAAATTCTGGCTCGGGCATGTTGTTGACTTGTCATAGCCATGTTTCTGTGAAGACTGCTAAAGAAGCAAAACGGGTTATTGATAATATAATATGACCACTAGTATGGATCAAGCCGAGAGGACGGAAGCAAGGTATGAGATTTTGAACTCATTTCTGAATTCTTGACAGCAACTTATAAGCCCATACTCCAGAGGTTGAGAAGAGAAGCCTGAATATGAAGTAGTCATGCCTCTGTTGAGTGTTCACTGTGTACTGGAGATGGTTGTAGCTTTCTCATTACTAGTGATAGCTGAGATGAATATCATAACAAAATGTACTTTCTTCCAGAGCTTGCATGAAGAATAACACGAGTTGATGACATCACCTAATTCAGCGTGTCTTTAATAGTTGACCGGTGTGGTTGAAGTCAGTAGAAGCAATAAAGGTAAAGTACCCACTCTGGACGTAATCAGGTAAGAAGAGGAAGCTTACAAGCTGTTTGGTGGTTCTGATGTAGAGAGGTTCAGCACTGACATCAGGTTTCGCTGATTTGGCTCTAAGAATCACGTTGGTTGAAACAATTTTGGATTGAGATTCTTAACAAGATCAAGTCCCCAAGTGTAAAACAACCAAGAGGTATTTATTCACTATACAATATGTCGAACGGGTTCATGACACCCATGGGTGAATGGTGTTGTATCTACCTTAGAAGTCTACTTTAAGAGCATTACGACTCTATGTTCCCAGGACACAAGGGATAAAGTTAGGCTACGGAAGATGTGAAGGTGAACTAGATGAGATGTTACCTCGTTAGGATGGTGTGAGTGGACAGTCTTGTTGCTAATACCGGTATTGATCTGATCTTCTGGCTAAAGGCGGTGACTGTGTTTGAATTTCTAAAACTGAAGGAGCCTTCAGTCCCCAAGTGTAGCTTACTTTAATATGCTAACATGTAAGAGATGATTTGATAGTATCACCATGAATCCGTGCCTCTATAATTTGATTTGGAAAGGAAAGTCAGGAAGATTGAAGTCTCCCTTTATCGTTGTTGTTTTTGTCGCGCTAAAGTTGGAGCAAAAACTTGAACTAAAGTTGAAGTCTATGTTGGCGTCTGGGTTATTTGTTTTGCTCAAAGCCTAAAATTCGTCTTACCCTCAAATTGAAGTTTTATCTTTTACTTAGACCTAGATTTGAGCTTCGTTTTTCTCCTAGCCGAAGCCTGACATAAATTTAAGCTTCTTCTTGACCGAAGCTTAGTTTGGTGCTTAAGCTCGAACTTTGACTTATGAAACTCGAAAGTTGAACCGTATTTGTAAGGCTTAAGTGCACCTCGACTGAGTAAATGAGTTACAAAATGATCATTTTGCCCCTGGTCAAAAGTTCACGTCAAGGTGAACTCTCACCCAAATGCTTGAGATGATCTTATTCTTTTTTTTTTTTTTAAGCATGAAATTTATAAAATTACTAACGGACTGTTACAAGAGGGTGTACAATGCCCCAAGATTTATCACCTACAATTTGATTGTTAAGCCATGAATCAGCAACACCATGATTAAGAAAAAGGATAGCAGTCTTCAGACCGGGATTGCATCGAGGGTGAATGTTGGAGTCGAAGTTCGGAAGGCCTTCGGTCAATGCTTTCCACAAGAAAAGCCGTATGTTTGATGTATAACATGTTATCCGCAAGAACTTAGATGGTGGTAGAAGTGTTCGATACGCTTGACTAAAGTTACTAGTCGAGACCATTGTATCTTGATGCTGCGTGAGAATTGCCCAATTAATATCCATATACTTCTTTGTCTTTGGCTTGATCCATAACACGAAATTGAGTCTTCCGCTTTGGTAGAGTTTTGAGGTAGAGTCCAATATCCGTCTCTGAAGGATTAGTGCTAATAGTGCTATCTTGTTATTACATATGTTAATAAAATCTGACATAAAGATACAGATTCAAACTAGACTAAACTAGGGAAAGGAAAACTAGAATAAGAAATACAAAGCTAATACAAAGCTAATAAAATTACAGGATTGGGCAAGGGAAAGAAAGGTACTAAATATTAAGACCTCTACAAGAGCTCTTGACCTAAATTATACCTATTACAAAGTAGAAACACAAAAACCTATTACAAAGTAGAAACACAAAAACCTATTACAAATATAGAACAAAAGACTGAATTAATATCCACCGGCCCATTGAGATGCATCTTAAGGTATAAAGATAGCTTGCGAGACTGTGGTCTTTGAAACTTCAAATTTGAAATGAAGTTTCTAAATCTTGATCATGTTCAAAAAATAGTAGAAGGTTTCTTTGATGAAACTGTTGTTGTAGATGCTTAGTACTTTCATTTCCTTAAGGTCTAAGCTGACCTTGGAGGTGAAAATTTTAGAAGCTTAACCTTTGAAAAAAGAAGCACTGGATCTGAAGCTGCTATATATAGCCTCAATTCTGCCACAACTATACTAGCTACAACACATGTTCATGATATGGAAGGTGACAACAATTTCTCATGAGATAGAGATAAATCTGAGATGTTTAAAAAGGGGGTTTCATAGATGCAACAAAAACTAGTTCAAAAAATAGTTGATTCTTGAATTCAAAACCAAATCAGGAGATCTTGTTGCAATAAACTGATAGGTGTCTAAAACACCTAATTTTATATCTAGTATTTATGCTTTCTTTGCTATGGTTGTGTAAATTATGTATCTTGTATTTGCTTTTGATCTATATAGGTGTTTTGGAGTCACTGGAGCAAAAAGAAGTGGAACTTGCTCAAATCCTGATATCATCTCATCAACTTGAAGAGGACGAAAAGACGAAACCAACGGTGAAAGAATGAGCCCATTCCGACTTCATATGAAGAAGTTGCGAAGCTTTTGAAGCATAGCGAGTTCGGAATTTGTTAACTGAATTGGTATGAATTGTCTCTTAGAACCGACGAGGGGAATGAAATTACTAAGGATTGTTACTTCAGTTGGTTAGCCCTATAACCATTGAGTGGGCGTCTTAATCCATTCATCCTCTTTAACTCACAAGCCAAAACAGTTCGATTTAAAATAACAAAAAAAAATTGTCTCAAACCTAGTGGCCAGCCCATTCGTTGCTGCCAAGAGTTTTCGCCGACAAGCTTAGGTTCACGGATTCGAGTTCAAAAGAGATGAAATTAATGATGATGAAGATGAATTTAAGGGAATTTGAGCTAGGGTTTGATTAATGAACTTTTGATTGAGATCTAGTAGAGAAAATGGAGTTGGTATTTGTGAAATCGAGTTGAATGGGGTTTTTACGATGTTTTGAAGCTTCGAGAAGAAACATGGATTTGAGATGCCGATGTTGATTCAGAGATTGAAGAACGAATACGTTGTTGATTTGAGTTCCGTTCTTGAACGAAGATATTTGCCATCAATTATTGTAATGGGAGAAGAGATCAAATGGGTTTGTGAAGAAGGAACTGGGACTGGGTCTTCCTATAACACCCAGTCGTGAGGAATGAAGATGGGTTTGATCCTTGAATAATGAAGGATGTTAATACGGTGGTACAGATACTACTTGTTGTTCTGTGGCAATCAATAGAAGGAATAGGGGTTTGCTGGTGCTGTTGAATAAGAGCTTCAGAAGAACTGGAGATGATGGTTGTTGCTGCAGGGAAGGTAATGAAGCTACTGTAATTGTACAAGAGTCTTTGCGGTGATGAAAAGGGTATCAGTGGTGTGGTGTCAAGGTGGGTAGTAATGGTCTTGTTGCAGATTTGGTTTAGTGAGTTTTTGGTGAAGTTTGGTGATAAATGACTTGCAGAGAGGCTGGTAGGCGCAGGCTGTGATGCAAGGATTCGAAGATGGTGGTTGAGTGATGAGGTGTTAGTGGCCGCGCCATTGCGCATGGGATTTTAATGTGTTTGCGGTAAGAGTCTCAGGCATGATGGTGATGGAGGGTGGAATTGAATCTCGCAGTGAGTGTTGAGATAAGCAGCTAAAATTGCACGACACAGTGATGCTGGTGGTAGTAGCCGATGAATTTGCAAGAGTCATAGATTGAAGTCGGGATGGCACCGAATGCAAGAAAGTGCAGTGAACCGAGATGATTGTCATGGTTTGGTGTCGCGAGTTGTTGAGGCGATAGCCACAGCGGTGCCGTCGAGGTGGCGAACACGCGAGTGAACTTGAATCGCGGATGGTGTTGGTTATACTCTTGAGATGGTGGATCGAGGTTATTGCCATGGGATTGAGGTACTGGTAAACAGAATGGAGGATGGATTTACGCAACCAAAAATGCAAGGACAGTGCGAAAAGTGAGCAAGAATGGCGAGCCTCAGGTCTCTTCCGTAGTCGGATTTCGAGCTAGAGTATGAATCTTAATATTTGAGTGAATCACAAGGGGGTATGCGTTGATGCATGATTCGGCCGCGCACATATGGGCTAGCGAGTCGCGCTTTTGGGCGCTGTTTCAAAGAGTTCAAGAGTTAGTTTAGATGGTGCATTTGAAATATGGCTCAATTGTGAACCCAGAGAATGATAGTGAGTTGCTGGGAGTTACGATAGTCGGATACAAGCTCGGTGGTCGGAAATAAATTTTCGAGGTGTGAGGAATCCGTGACCGGCGAATCGTGATGACGCCAGCAATCCGGCCGACCGTTTTGGACCCAAAATTTCCAGAGACTTATTTTTCACACATGGGCTTGTGGACCACTTGGAGATGGGTTTTGAGAAGATTTTGACCTAAATTTGGAAAGAGTATCCTTGGAATTGAAGAAACATATAAATAGAAAAGTCTTTCTCAAACCTAAATATATCTCCATTAGGAGACTTCTACTTGTTTTCTAGGTTTCACATGATAGTTCTTCTTTGTTTTCTATGATGATTTCCAAAACACAAGTAACTAAGTTTTATTATTGGTTCAAGATGTAGTTGATTTTTGCAACCAAGTTATGATTTTTATGAATTAGTTTTCTCTCAATATTATCGTTTGATTTCTACGGGTTATAATAATTGCATGATTGATGTATCAGAATATGATTGAATGTTTGTTTAGTCGAGTCTAGAATTGATTGAACTCACATCCATATCTATAGCTATTTTAGGTTTTCATCGAGCGATAACCTTGAATACGAGTAGCATGATATGATTCTAGGTTGTAGTGATACATCCTCGTAGTCATATGTAGAAATTGACCTTTGTTCGAATTGTTTTGCGCAATGTATTACAATTGCATTGATTAGCCTATTTCAAACTTAATGCTCCTAGGAATTGAACTTGATTAGCGCAAGGCGTTAGGTTATTCTTTAGGTAGAATTCACATGTGACTCTAATGTGTGTGTTGATAACTTTAGAAATTACGGAGTATTCTTGCAATAAGGTATTCTATGGCTTTTGATGATAGCGAGATTAAATACGAATTCTATTCATATATTCAAAAACTTGTTTACAATTGAAGATGAAACCTTTATCCAATATTTTCACCTCCTTGATTTGCGTGTTTACTTATTTGCTTTGCTTTTATTTATTTTCGTTTATAAAATCAGAAAATCCTGGGGTGATATTTATAGGAAACCATAACATATTGACAACCAAGACCTCTCAGGGGAACGATCCTTTCTTGCCCTTGCTTCATTATATATTTTGAGTAGTAAGAAAGTGTAATTTATATTTGTGTCGGCTGACAACCGGTCATAAACCTATGGATATTTTTGGCGATCATGCGCTTCATTGTGCTAAGGACGTTGGGATTAAGTTTCGTCATGACTTAGTTCGTGATTTAGCTACCGATATCTGTTACAAAGCTTGTGTACCTGCACGCAAGGAAGCGAACCTGGGTATTTTATCAGATGATAACAAGGACTTACGCCCAGCCGATATCCTTGTGCTCAATTGGGAAAACGGGCAAGATGTGTATGGATGTCACAGTGGGTCTCTCCCTTCACCGGTGATGGTGTTCTGTGCTCTTTATTCCTCGGGAGGCTATTTGAGAGCAATTTCGCGCAAAACGTACTAAATATTTATCTGATTGTGTTGCTCATGGTTACGGTTTGGGTGTCTTAGCTTTTACTACTTTAGGAGAGCTTAGTGAGGATTTTATTTGTTTTTTTAAAGCGTCTGAAAAATTGTTTAGTTAGCAATGACGCTGGTAGTGGACTAGGGAGTTTTATTGTCTATAGACTGGGTGTTGTTATTCAGAAAGGGGTTGGGGCTCAGCTTGTTGCTCGGCTACCAACCAAAAGTTCTGGAATTTGAAAAAATTAATAATGAATTATTTTAAATTTTTTTTTGAAAAAAATCAGAGAAGAATCAAATCTAAACAAATAAAAAAGCTATCAGTGATTATTCATACACATATTATTCACCCGAATTAAGAATTAAGTAGTCCTAGTTTAATCAGTTTCTGTTTGTTTGTTAAAGTGATTTACTAGCATTGTTTTTATCTTAATTATTGATGGAGGCTTAATTTTTTGCAGGTTTCTCCCGATTGAATATGGACTCCTTCCAGTATTGGATCCCTGTGTATAGTTTTTTCTCATTATCATGACAATAGTGTCAGATTCGGCTATATTGCCCCATTCAAATCTATCACTTCCTGCTATATTGCAAAATCAAAAAGTTTCGGCATCAAGTCTAGTTCAATATGAGCATTACCATTGTCTCCCTATTCAATTTTTTGAAACCATGAAAACCCAGATTTACACTCAATACCGATTCACGATTCAAACCAGAAAAATTCAAAATTTCCTTTCTCCGCCCAAAAGATACCGAGTTTTGTGGTCAGCTCATTTTTATCGGATCACATGCAGTTTTTACCAAACTAAAAATATTCTCCCTTTCACAAAGATTATTCTTTAAAACTAATTGGGGGAAAAAATATCTTTTATCTTATATTTTCCCCCCTTATTAATAGAGATAAACCTAAATTTGCTCAACTACCAAAAGTTGTCTCAAACCCTAGGCATAGAACCATTACTGAAATAATGAAATCTGGAAGCAGCAGTGTTGATAACAACAATCTCAAAAGCATAACTGAGAAGATGAAGGACACATCGATCAAAAGCTCCAAGGGTGCTATTGGTTCCGCGAAAAACATTGCCGGGCCACCGGGTACTTGGTCTAACAAGTTTAATTGGCAAGCTCATCACTAGAAATGATGAGATTGAAGTTTCATCCATAAAATAAAATTGAATGAGCCTGGAAGAACTATAGAAAAAGAGAATCTCGAACTGTGGGCAAATATATGTTTGTATTTAAGTTTAACTCGTAGAATGACTTGAAGGATGTCTTGAAAAAATCGCCATGGAATGTTCAGAAATGCTTTCTCGCTCTCCAAGAATATACTATGGCAAAAGCTTATGCGGATTATGCTTTCACTAAACAAGAATATGATGTGCAATTCAAAGGCCTGCTACTTGAACATCACCATGTTGCAATTGTGAATGAAGCTATCGAAGATCTGGGAAGGAAAATCACAAAACGGGATGCAATTGAACAGGACCACGGTCCGGAAATATGATTACTGCTCGTATAGAGATGGATCTCAAAAAACCTCTTAAAAGAGGTGAATGGTGGAACTCGAACCAAGGTGAACCTGTCTGGATAAGATACCATTGGGTTAAACAACCCCATAGCTTGTGTGACCAATGTCATGTAATTGATCATGATGATGAAAACTGTGAAGAAACTGCTGAGATTCTGCGTGAGAGAGCAATGACTGAGGAGGAATATGAAGAATATCAGAAAGCCAAGAACAAAACTGTGGATGAGGAGAAGGCCCTAGATGATGAATATGTGCAAATTGAAAGGGAGAATATTGAAATGGAGGAAGTTGAAGAGGCTATAAATGCCAAAAGAGCTAGAAATAAGCATATTCAAGATAATGGCACCAATCCTCTTATACATGGTCCCATTTTAGCTGCTCATGGTGGGTCTAGCAATGGTACAGATACTCAGAATGCTGAAACTATGATTGTGATAAGAATGGTTGATAATGAGCCTAACAATGCTAACACATGGGAGAGTTCCATGCAGAATCTGGAGAACCATATTGCTTTGGTAATCAATTATTCATCCTTGTATCTTTGTTATTTATCGCATCTTTTTTCACGTTCTTTGAAGTTTTATTTCCCATTTAAGCTTTTTCAGTTTCACCTGTGTCAACTTTTCTCCTTTCATAGCATCATGAGAGTTTTAGCTTGGAATTGCCAAGGCTTTGCTAGTAAGACCACTAGGGATCATTTAAAAGACCTGATATCTAGGTATAACCCAGACATAATTTTCATTTCAGAGGCAAAGATAGGTGAGGTAAAAATGAGAAAACTCATCAAACCTTTCAAATATCCTAATAACAAACTCATCCCCTCAGTAGGATTGGCTGGAGGATTAATCCTACTGTGGAAAGATGGGTTCCAATTTAAAAGTTGTGAATGCGGAGATGTGGATTTTTTAATTGTTTGGTGCGGGACGATCCCCTCTAGCTTTGAGATCTTTGTTGACCTGTATTTATGGCTCTTCATATCCTAGTAATAAAGATAAGCAATGGTCTTATATATATAATCTGAGCTCAAATGTCAAACAGCCATGGGTAGTGATGGGGGATTTGAATCTTGTCTTCAAAAATGAGATCTTTTGTCATTCTTGAATATGCTTCCATACTTCTAATATCTACTTTAGTTACTTCTTCTTCAAGGGATTCCAATTATGTCAAACTTATTCATGATCTTTGGTTTTGGAAGATGGGTTATATTGTGAGATCATTTACAGTTTAGTAATGTTCATGGCACATTATCTGACTTTATCAGACTTGATAGAGCCTAGTAAATGGGAGATTGGATCATCAATTTTGCTGATGCTAAACTCCTTCACCTTCCCCTAACTTGGGTCAGATCATTGTCCCATTATGTTAGAAACCTCTTCGGCTAATGGTGATAGTAGAAGGAATTGGAAGTACTTCCAATGCTATGAAAGTGATGCATCTCTTAAAGATGAAGTTGCAAAGACTTTGGCCAGTACCGATTCTTAGTTCACATGCTTATCAATTCTCTGAACATCTTATTACCACCAGGCGCTTTGTGTCAAAGTGGAATAGAGAAAAATTTGGCAATATACAAAGTAACATACATCTTCTACACCAACAAATGGAGGCAGTGCAACAAGAAATTCCGAATGCAAATACTACTCAACAAATTATGCACATTGAGAATCAGACTGAACATTGGCATCAAGTGCAAAGTAACTTTTGGGGGCAGAAAGCAAGAGACGAATACTATCTCCAAATGGATAGGAATACAAGGTACCATCATGCAAATGCGAATAGAAGGAGGTCGAGAAACAATATTGCAGCTTTAAAGGATGAAGGTGGACAATGGTGCACCTCAAGAGATGACATGGAGAAGCTCCTAGTCAAACACTACAGTGAGCTACACACTTCGTCATTACCAGCAAGAAATGAAGAAATACTTCAGAAATTTTTTTTTTTTTTTTTTTTTTTATCCCCCAAGTCATTACAGACTTAGATAATGTGGAATTAATTCGAATTCCAGAAAATGATGAAATTTTTAAAGCTTTAAAGGATATGAAGTCGTGGAAGGCACCTGGCCCAGATGGCTTCCCACCAGGCTTCTTCAAATCTCATTGGGGAAATTGTGGGCAAAGAAGTCACGGAGATGGTGAAATAGTTTTTTGTGGTTTTATTCTCAAGAGCATAAACACTACTAATGTTTCTCGTCCCAAAACGAAGAATAACGGTTTCCCTCGGATCTTGTCCAATTGCCCTCTCGTAATACATCATACAAGATTATCTCCAAGATTCTTGCATCTAGAATGAAGAAAATTACAGGTAAAATCATATCTCCATTACGGGCGACCTATGTTAGAGGTTTACAAATATCGGATAATATACATCTTGACAAGAGATTGTTCACTATGAACAACAAAAGAGACCCTATAAAATATCTAGCTTTGAAGTTGGATATGTCAAAAGCGTTGACGGGATTGAATGGCCTTTCCTCATAGATGTCATGCGAAAATGGGATTGGCCATGAGTGGTGTAATCGATACCCAATATATTAGCACTACCAAAATCTCAATACTTCTCAATGGTGCACCTTGCAATGCTTATCAACCAACAAGGGGAATTAGGCAAGGTGATCCTCTATCACCTTACCTCTTCATCATTGCTATGAGAAGCTTTGTCTCACAACTACTACAAGAGCAAAAATCACGAGAATTCAAGGTATTAAACCAGCACCCGAGATGCACCTTGATCTCACATCTATTTTTCGCATGATTGCCTCTTGTTTATCAATACGAACATCACAATGTTAACAATCTTCTTAGTATTATTGAAGATTTTGAGCCAGCCAGGCCAATTAGTAAACTTTACTAAATCGAAGTGTTTACTATAGTCTTGGAGTCAAAGATTTCTTGAGACTTTTACACGTATTTGAAAGTGCCAGATTTAAATCACATGAGCGTTATTTGGGCATTCCACTTTTAATTGGGAGAAAGAAGACCTAATGCTTTGCAAAAACTAGTCGAAAGAGTTAAGGGAAGACTTTCAAAGATGGAATGGAGATTCAATGTCGCAATGCAAAGAAGTCACTAATGATCAATGCAAGTAACAAACACTATTCCTTATTATTCGATGAACATGTGCAAATACCAACCGAAACTATCAATCAAATCGATTCTCTACAACGACAATTCTGTGGGGATTCCACAGAGAAGAAAGGTAACACTATGCATTTCCTGAAAATTGGGATTACAAAGACTTAGGGACAGGGATTCAAGAATCATTTGTTAAACAAAGCACTTCTCATAAGATCTACTTGGAGAATATGCACTAACTCGAGGCGCAATGGGTGGCTTGTGGTGCAAAGTATTTCCCGGTACGGTATGCTTCATTCCACTATAAAGCAAAATTACTCGTAGTCCGGGAAAGGGCTGAAGCAAATTCCATTCATCAAAGAACCTGATAGGTGGAGAGTTGGCAGGTGACAAGTAAAAATTTGCATTTGGATGTGTGGATACTTGGCCCTAATACTCCACCATCTCCAAAACCGTGTATCAATGAGCTGAGGATTATATTTTGTCAAGTTGATGATAAACAATGGAAAGAACTGAATGTATCACTTATTATGTATCTTTTTGAACCAAGAATCTTGGTTTGCTTCTCAATATGCGGATTCCAAAGTGCTGGCGATAAACTCATATGGAATCCCAACGAGAATGGTAACTTCACTCGAAATCGACATAATAAACTCTATGAAGACAAGCCTGGGTACTATGCAAGTCTCACAAAATTGAAGGTACAACTCGAGTTGGAAAGAATTACGGAGAATCGCATAGGTTAAAGAGTTAAACATTTCTGGTGGAAATGTTTAACTGACATTCTACCTACGAAGGAAAGATTGTCAAGAAATTGCAGGCACATAAACCGTGATTGCCCTTTTTGTGGACAGCATGAAGAAACTATCATTCATGTCTTGTTTTCTTGCTCCTTCTCCAGAGATGTCTGGATGCAAGTGCCTGGAGGATCTACTATTTTACAAGGAATGCACAACACAGCAGCTGCAATTTTTGAAGGATGGGTGAACCAAAATCAGCAACAAACTTCTTCTCCAGATTGGTTGATAATGACAATGATAGTCTCATGGACTATATGGAATGAACGCTGTGAAGTTAATTTTTGAAACAAAAAGGTTGAACCATTGGCAGTGGCTAAGAGAGCTATTAGTTTTGCAACTTATAACTGAATTCTCAGGATCAGTCTCGCAGCATTACCACCCAAACTATCTCTCCCCCAAGAACTGTGTGGAAACCACCATCTGCCCCCTACCTTGTTATAAACTGTGATGCATCATATGATATTAATACTGGACTAACTGGGGTTTCTCTTGTTTTGCGTGACTCTGCAGGCACCTGGAGAGGATGTTGGGCAAAATGCTATGCAGGAGTAAGCAATTCAGAACATGCAGAATGCTTAGCTTTTCTCGACGATGTCAGCTGGAGTAAGGAACTGCGGCATACTCATGTAGTTTTTGAAACTGATCTACAGCCAATTGAAAGCTACATCAACTCAGCTAAGCCAGTTATAGCGTGGGAAAATGAAAGCATTCTAATAGATGCTCTAGATTGTCTTAAGTTTATTCCCTTTTGGTTATGTCGTTATATTCCTAGAGATTGCAATAAACCTGCTGATGATTTAGCCAAATTCAGCAGGAAGTTTAGAGTAACTAAAGTCTGGTTTGATACTCCACCTAGTATCTTTTTAGATGCTTTGATCCAAGACAATGTAATGGTTTCAGTCAATTAATCTATTCTTATTTAGCATCAAAAAAAAAAAATATATATAATTCACCTTATAATGCAATTGCACGGGATCATCCAATAGTTCGTGGGCGCGCACAAACTTTTTTAACGAAATCAACTTCATTGATTTAGCTAAACAATTCAGATCTTTTCCCGATCAAGTTTCATCCAATCTTGATTACAAATACTGATTGTCGTGTAAGCATACAGTCCCTCTTAAGTAATGCTAATTTATCACCAAAAGGAGTCTTAATGCTAATTTATCACCAAAAG